>JAVJIF010005328.1:0-296011 GCA_038442645.1 Agave tequilana
CATTGTTTGAAAGACAATATGGAGTTTGTGTGCATCACCCGTTTCATTGACTCCGATTATATGGGAGATTTGGACAAGGGGCGGTCTACTATAGGGTATGTTTTCACTTGCGGTGGAGGACCGATATGTTGGAGATCTATGCTCCAATTGATTAGTACTTTATCCACTATGGAAGCTGAAAACGGGCTTTGATGGATGCTGCGAAGGTAGTTATTTCGCTCAAAAATTTAGTAAATGACATGAGTTTGAAGTAAGGTTTGGTGACGGTTAAATGTGACAGTCAGAGTGTTATATGTCTTGCAAAGAATCAGGTCTTTTGTGCAAGGAGAAAACACATTGAAGTACCTTATCACCGGATTCGAGACTGGCTCAACTCGAGAGAAATCGAGGTTGAGAAAGTTCACACGAACAAGAATGCGTCCGACTTCCTCACTAAACTAGTTACCGCGGAAAGTTCAAGCACTGCTTGAGCTTACTAAATCTGAAGACTTGTTAGCTGACAAGTCCACCTAGCCACCAGCGGTGCGTGGAGATGAGTTGGTACTCATCAAGGTGGAGGAGTTGTTAGCTCATGGATTGTTAAATAATTTCAAGTGGCGTCGGTTATTTCGGCAAGATGGAGATTGTTAATGGTTGGCTCGATATTCCACCTTGTATCGTGGTGAAATTCAAGTTGATTCAAAAGGCTATGGGTTCAGTCAAGTACTTGGTCAATTTTCAACCTATTATTTTCTATGACATGATTCAGTTCTGCATGGACATTTCAAACATGATGTGGTCTTCATTTGACTCAGTCCTTAATACAAAAGTTATAGAGAATAATTCCATCTGCATGTCAAGTTTTGAATCACTTGAATCGGAGCTGTATTGAAGAAGTTATCCCTAGTTAAAGTACTCTTATCCATTCACATTCTGGGTGCATTAATTTACATAGAGAATTTCAAAGAGTTGTGTCCTTTTGACTGATTTTGTGAATCACAAGAGCTCTTGTGCATGCATGGAAGTGGGAAGATAATGAGGATGACCTAGATGATTCACTTAAGCCTATAAATAGACATGCTTCTCGTTGGGCGTGTTTGGATGTAAGGAATCCGAGTGAAGTGAGGAAGTGGGGAAGTATAATTGCTCATTTCCCTATCTATCCAAACACCGGAAAAGGAAAATAAGAAAACCCCCTTTTCCCTTTTTCATCTCTCTTTTACACAACCATTTTCTCACTTCCAGAGTGCTAAGTTAATTTTGTGGTCATGTAAATCTCATTTATAATAAGTTATAGCATAAAACAGTTAATTTTTTGGTCATGTAAATCTCACTTGCATTCTAATTACAATCTATTTTTTATTTTTCTTAATTAATTTTTATTTTAATATTATTTTGCGGTCAACTTTGTGGTCAACTTTTCCATTTCCACTTTTCATTACCATCCAAACACCAGAAACGACAAAACATTTTCAAACCACACTTCCCAACAACCATCCAAACACCAGAAAACTTACTACTCATTTCCCTTTTTCCTAAAGGAAATAATCTTACTTCTTACTTCCTCACTTCACACCAATTCCTTAAATCCAAACAGACCCGTTGTGAAGAGGCAAGCAATTGGCAAGTCTCTCTGAATCCTAGGTTATTCTTGATCATAGTTGACAGGTGTGTTACATTTGTTTTCTTTTGAGATACAATGATTGTTTGAGTGAAGGAGAGTTTCTGTTTCTTACTCGAGGAGGGCTCTGACGTTGAGTTTGTTGAAAATTGGTGTGTGAGCTGTGTACGACGGAAGTTGGTGTAGCCAGGTGTGCCATGTGCCTTGTATCCTTTTGCTGATTCTGACATTAGTGAAGTCCCTCCATGTTTCAAGCTCAAAAGCTCAATCTGTGGTTTTTCCTGTTTGAATTTTTCACGTAATTTTTGTGTTCATCTGTGTTGTTACATTACATTATTTTTGATGCGTTGATCATTTTATTTACCTGCTTCAAGCGCCATCAAGGACAAGATCTTGACGGGCGGCGTTTTGATCGTGAACGCTAACATCCTAACCCTCAATAAACAAAGATCACATAAAAACTCGGCCATCAAGCTTTTTGATCCATACGGCTTTGTGGGCAGTAAACTCTTTTTGATGTACGTACGTTAGCTAGCGACCGATTATTAAGAGGGTCGATGCATATCAATTTCGTTTTTATCCCTTCAAAAACCAGACCCGTTGCCATCAGCCGATTGCAGGGGCAACTTCACAGACAAGGACCAGATCTTGGGCCACAAGGCCCGCGACAGATAAACCCTCAAAATCTCGATGGATCTGTACACTCTATTAAAATGATGAAATAATTTGGGCAGCGCAAATAAAGGATTTCTCTAGAGCACCGTTCTGTCCTCTCTCTCTCTCTCTCTCTCTCCTCTCTCTCTCTCTATCATTCGATAAAATGTCTCTTAAACAGCAAAAAAAAAAAAAAAAAAAAGGGTAAACTTTAGAAGAGATAACTTAAAAAATACACGCATCTTCTCCTCCTCCACGTCAAAATACATACAAAGATTAACAAGAACACAAAAAAGGAAAAGAAAAAAACATGAGAAAACAAAGATCAAAGAGTAACAAATCATTAACCTTACAGATTGACTCTCATCATGCCTTTGGAGCAGCCTCCTCCACTTCAGAAAGCTGGTCAGCTTCTTCTTCAGCAAAGGTTTCTTGAGCTGCTGGAGCTTCAGGGACTGTGTTGGATGTGTTTTAAATGTGGAGGAAAAACTTGAGTTTCCCTCTCAATTGGCTTTAGTTTTAATCCCACATTGGATAAGAGATGGAAGATTGAGTAATATATATACTAATTCCTCTCATGCTTACTATTATGAGTATTGGCCATTGGGCCTCCCCACATGCGCGCACACACGCTGAATCGCACCGGGTTCCGACGGGCACGCCCACGACTTGGGGACACGAATGTAGTTCGATTTAGGGGAGGCTCTTAAACCTGAAACTTTTTTTTTTGGAGTTTTATCTATTTAAATTTTATCTCATCGTCCTAAAAGGAGCAATTGCTTAGATCTACATCTTTAAACATTCAAACTCTTGATCTGACCATTTCATCATGATCTAAAAAATAAAAAACCCCCCACACTAATTTTTTTTAGATTTTAAATATTCTTTCAAAATAGGGTTCAAATGCCTCTGTGGTTCTCTCGAGGTTTTAGCATTCTCTTTGAGATGAATTTGATGCATTACCACAGAGGAACTAATTTCTTTAACATCTGTTATGGTCCAACCTATAACTTCCTTATGTTTACTAAGAACATCCTAGTAACTTTTTTTCTTTGTCCTTGTCTAAATGAGAAGAAATGATCACAAGACAAGATTTTAGAATTACTTAGAAAGACATATTTTAACGTGTTGGCCAAAGGCTTGAGCTTCAACTTGGGAGGCTCAATAATTGATGTAATAGGAACAGATGTTGACACAGATAAGGGTTCTACCTAGGATTTCTGTTGATTGGTGTCTATGATAGGAACATAATCTAACAATGTGTTAACCTCTTCTATGGACTAATCAATGTCAAAATTCTATCCAAAATTGGCCAAATATTTTTCCTAGGGATTGTCATAACAAGATTCCTCAAATGTGTGACTGATCGAAATATCAATCATGCTGACCTCCTCATGGTCATCCATTACAGGTGGTTGGGAATAGTGTAAAAAACATTTAGCTCGACTGTCATATTCTCAAACGATAAGGTCATAACTCTATTTCTACATTTAATGACAGTATCAGCGGTAGCAAGGAATGGTCTATGATTGTAGTTCATTTTTGCATCATCTTCCACTTCCATATTATGCTTT
The DNA here is from genome assembly GCA_038442645.1 of Agave tequilana. Taxonomy (NCBI): domain Eukaryota; kingdom Viridiplantae; phylum Streptophyta; class Magnoliopsida; order Asparagales; family Asparagaceae; genus Agave; species Agave tequilana. The sequence goes on from JAVJIF010005328.1 coordinate 3,829, forward strand.
ATGTAAATAAAAATGAGGTTTTTATTGTTTTTCTCTCTAAATTTGTAGGTCCACCATTAATGGAGAGGAAGCCCATAATCAAGGAATTATCACGGAATAAAAGGGATTAATTAAAGAGCAAATGGAAAAGCCCAAAAGTCTAGCCCAGATCTGGAGTCATCCACGCATATATCCAGACTTCTAGAAGATCCACGTGGCCAACAGACTGCAACAGAACAGCAACAGAATTCGTTGGCGCAACGGCCAAGATTCTGCCGCAGAAACGCGGCTCTGGCCGCGGATCCGCGGCAGGAATCTGGCCGTTGAGCCATCGTTTGATCCCCGGTCACGATTTGAAGGGTTCTTCCTCTGAAGCCTATAAATAGAGCTAGGACCTCTGCGAGAAAAAGTAGGAGAGACTTGGAGAGAAGAGCTTGTATTTTTGAGAGAGTTGTAGGGATTTTCTCTAGTTTTTAGTGCTCTTGTAATCTCCTTCCTCCTTCTAGAATTTTGCAAAAGAGAGAAAGAGAGAGTGTGAGAGCTTGTAATCAAAGTGGTGACAACTTGAAGCAAGGATTTATCCATCTATCTTCTCACCTTTGCAAATTCTAGTGCTTTACTTTCTTGCTTTACTTTCATCAAGCTTTACTTTCATTGCATTTTTCTTCTACCATGAATTGTTGTTTTCTTTTCTTTGCAATGTCTAGCTAACTCTCTAACATGACTAGCTAACCACTAACTTTACTAACTTCTAACTCTTGGGTGATTGCTAACTTTTAATTTTGCAATTTTGAGTCTCTTTCATCCCCAGTGAAGATGAGTTACTTTCATTCTTGGAAAATGCTTGTTGTAATTCCATATGATTCATGTGAGCCTCATTTAGAGCCTTGTCTTTAGAACAAGTGCCTTGATGGAACATGGAGATGGATCACCTAACTTTGCTATTGGTTTGTAGTACAATTTTCTTACTTCAATGCTAGCTTGAGTATGGCCTTGAATGACTAATGAATCTTGTATCTTCCTCCTTAGCATTCCTTGAGTGGCACTCCTTGATTCCACCATTGAAATTCTATCTCGGGAGCCGATGAATCAATGAGGCTACAAGACAAGACCGAGAAGATCATTCATCCTCCAAGTGGGAAAGTAATTTGACCAACAAGCAAGACAAACCCTTGCCGATGAATCAACATGAGGCATGCATCACCATAATGAGAATAGTAAGTTAGTAAATTAGAAAGGTTAGCTAGTTATGGTTTCTTCTATCTAAAAGTCTTTCAAAGTTTTCCTTCTCAAGTTTTCTTTCCAAAGCTAGTTAAGTTTTCAAGTTCTCTTCACTTTCTTTTCCATTGTTTTTCTTTTCACGCAAATTCACAACGAATTTTCCCTCTATTTTTTCATGTCATTTTATTTCTTTTGAACATAGAAGAACTCTCGTTTTCTTTCTTCACAATTCAACCGTTAAAGCTTCCATCGCGAGCTCTCCCTGAGGATCGACCCATAATAGCTCATACTACTACGGTGATTCGGAAGGAGTAAAGTAACATTGTTAATACATTTTGGAGTTGTTGAGCATAACATAAGAGTACCGAAGTTGATTCTAAACCATCTCTCGTTGAATATAGTGCACTCCTATTTCTTCCCTATCAAATTTTTGGCGCCGTTGCCAGGGAAAGCAAACGGTTTTCATTTAATTGAAGAACTAAACGAGTTTTCTTCTCTGTTGCAGGTTACAGGTTGAAGAAACAGGAAACAAAGCACTGCAGTAACATATAAGTGGCCTTGGCCTCTTCTCTAGAAAGCAGAGACCAAGTGCCCTCTGATTTGCCGCGTTTTCTCGGCCAAAGCCGCGGATCCGCGGCAAAGAGGAGTTGACTACTCACTGTTTTTGTGCAGGGTTGCTTGCTTTGCAAAAATACAGCTGCTGCAAATCTTATTTCTTGTATGCTTTCACCAGGATCCTGCTAATAAATCAACAGTAAAACATTTGTTGTAAAGTTTAAAAATTGATTAGACGTTTGCATTCTTAGGCACGTGTCTTTTCAATTCATTTACTTTACTGTTGAAGAGTGCTGGAGCAAGGTACGTGCGCATCGCATTTAGAATAGGACTCACTTCTTGGTTGATTTACATCGCTTTGAGTGAACCTTGTTTGCATATACTGTACACTTGCACCAAATTGATTTTAAGGGCACTACCCAATAAACAAGATAAGGTGGGGGATTTCATCACCCTTTCCTTGGCCCAAAAATCATCATCCAAGCACTCACAATCCCAAGCTTTTTAATAAAATCTGATAGACGTTGGCCCTAAGGACATCCGGACTCAGTAGGAGATCAGCTGAAGTTGGAAATTGATTTTGATTCATACTCTAGTCAAATCAGTGTCTAAGGTTGGGGATTAAGAGATTACGCCTCGAAGATATCGTGGTTTGGCGTAATTAAGGCCCGTTGCTTACGCACGGATACCTCCCACCGTATTTTGCCCCTACCTGGCTGATTACCTGTGGTCTGACTCAAGAAATAACCTTCTTTGGTTCATCGAATAGTTAGGAGTCGTCTAGGTCCAGGTATCCTAGATAGCTTGGGATTGATTTTTTCTTTTCTTGTTTGTTATTTTCATTTTCTTTCGCTTGTGTGATCGGTGAACGTTGTCTGTGATTGTGTATGCAAGAGTGGTACCGTGATCCAAATTCTGCAAGATTTGTTAGGATTTCTACACTTGCACAAACACTACCACCTGACACAATCCCAATTATGGCAAACAACACTTCGCTTCAAGACAAGTTCTACCCGATCCGCACTTCACTTCCATCATGCATTCTTCTCCCAGTGACCAATGGAAATCATTTTGAGCTGAAGCCACAATTTATAAACACACTTCCGCGATTTCATGGCTTAGAATCTGAGGATGCATATTTCTTCATTCGTGAGTTTGAAGAAGTATGCGTGATGATGAGGATTTCCCAATTAACTGAGGACGCTGTTAGACTAAGGTTCATACCCTTTGCGCTGAAAGATTTAGCTAAGAAATGGCTTTACAATCTCCCTGCCAGTTCGATCTCTTCATGGGATGATTTTGTACAAGTCTTTCTTAAAAAGTTTTATCCCATTTACAAGACAGCCCTCATGAGAAAAATATTATGCAATTCAAGGTAGAACCAAATGAACCATTCTGGAAATATTTCGAACGCTTCAAAGACTTACTAGCCCTATGTCCTCATCATGGCATAGAGAATTACGGCAACGCTAATTATCTATGACGGACTTGATTACCAAACAAAGACACTCCTTGAAACCATGTGCCAAGGGGAATTTTTAAAGAAAGATGAGAATCAGGGATGGGATCTCTTTGAAGCCTTAGCTGAGAAAACAATTCAGTGGGAGTCATGCCCAGATAAACCCACTCCCACCACTTCCAGAACCGGGATGCATTCAATAGAATCCTCTATAGCTGCTGAGGTTAAAATAACATAACTAATGAAGAGGATAGAACTGCTTGAATTAAGGGAACTTTCTGCTGTGAACCAGGTCAACCCATCACCTGTGGTCAACCCGGGTTGTACCTATTGCCATGATCTCAACCATCTGTTCGAGGAGTGTCCTGTTTATCAGTCTTAAATGTATCAGGAAAAAAGAATGCTGCATACACCAGACCCAATTATAATCCATACTCCAAAACGTACAATCCGGGATGACAGAACCATCCAAACTTTTCTTGGAGTCAGTCTGGTCCTGAGCAACCTAGGCAACCATTTTCACATCAATACCCTGCTCAGTCTAATCAATCCAACTACCACCAGAATCCACCAAATTTCCACTCATACCAGAGTCCACCACAATTCCAGTCATATCAGAATCCATCACATTACCAAACAAACTTCCAGCCCACGTATCAGCAACATCCACCACAAAATCATCCAGACAAAAGAATATCAGATTTGGAAAAAATAATAGAAACCCTGTCTAAAACTCACATCAGGATATGAACAAATTACAGGTCCAGATAGGGCAATTGGCTAATTCTTTAAATGAACGACAAAAAGGAATGTTACCAAGCCAGCCAATACCCAATCCAAAAAATCACTTCCCTCTGCATGAAGTTGAAGACATGGGCCCCAGTCAATGCAACACTGTTCATATCCTTAGATCAGGGAAGCGGGTAGATAACAAGGTTTCAAATCAACCCACCAAATCTGTGTCAAAGCCAACACCTTATGTTCCAGTCCAACCAATTCAAGACAATCCTTCTTCAAGTACACAACCATCCACTTCCCAATCCAAAGAGAAAGAAAGACTGATGAGCAATCATACAAGCCTGTTGTACCATTTCCAAATAGGCTAGCAAACCAAAAGCTGAATGCTCATATGGAGAAGATAAGAGAAATGTTCAATCAGGTCCAAATCAATGTACCTCTTCTTGATGCAATACAACAAGTTCCATCATATGCCAAATTTTTAAAAGAAATGTGCACCAAGAAGAGGAAAGCAAATGTCCCTAAGAAAGTCTTCCTAGCTTCAAACATTAGCGAGTTGCTCACTGGGCCAATTCCTGTGAAATACAAGGACCCAGGGAGCCCAACCATCTCTTGTATCATAGGACAGACTACTATCAATAGAGCATTACTTGATTTGGGAGCCAGTATAAATCTTCTCCCTTTTTCTGTGTATCAGCAACTAGGTTAGGCGACTGATTGGTATTCAATTTTGCATATTTTACCTCATAATTCCCATGCATATTACAAATAAATATATGATTTTTACTCATCTTCTCTATATATTTGCAGGTTCACACTCTAATGGAGAGATAGCCCATTAATCACTTTAATTAGCAATAATTAAAGGGATTAAATCCAAATCAAGATAAAGCCAAGATTTGAATTTGGATTCAGTTACGATCTGCGCGCCAATTGAAGATTCCAGAAGGTCCAAGTGGCTGAACAAACTCGTAACAACCCACAACAGAAATCAGTTGCACAACTGAATCCGTTTGGCCGCGCCTTGCCGCGCACGCGCGGCAGATCTGGGGCCGTTGAGCCCCAGATTCTGCCAGCTGGTCCCTCTTCTGGAGAGTTCTCTCTGCAGCCTATAAATACAGCACAAGGACCTGCGAAAAAAGACTGAACAGAGAAGAGAGGAGAATTGTTAGTTGTTGTAATTTTCATAGGTTTTTCTCTAGGTTTAGTTCTTTAGTCCCTCTTCTCCTTCCCCAGATACTTTGTAAAAGAGAGAGATTGTGAGAGAGAGAGCTTGTGTAATCAAGGTGTGACAACTTGAAGCAACAAGGATTCATCCATTCTCCTTTCTCTACTTGAGCTTGGTTCTAGTTTACTTGCTTTCTTTAATTGCTTTCTTTACTTGCTTGCTTTAAATCCTTGCAATTTAATTCATGCTTTGTTTTACTTTTCTTATGGCTTGTAGTTAATTCTTTCTACCATGTACTAGCTAACCACTAGCCTTGCCATCTTCACTAACTCATGGGTGATTGCTTTAGTTCATCTTGCAAGTTGGATGGTCTTCTCTTCTCCGATGGGTTAAACCACCCTTCATCTACATGAGAAAGTAATTAGATCAACACGCAAGACGAAACCTACGCCGATGGAGTGACAACATGAGGCACGCCTTCACTATCACGGAGTTTGGTAAGCTTTGGTAAGGTAGTAAGGTAAGCTAGTCATGATTTGATTCTTCAAGTTTTCATTTTTTCTAGTGTTAATACCAAATCCAATCTTGATTTCTTTTTCCACTTTCCATCATGAACATATTCATCCATTCTTTCATTTCTTGTTCCATGATTGTTTTATTCTATTAAGCATAGAAGACACTTCGTTTACATTTCTTCACTACGATTCGTAACGCTTCTATCGCTAGCTCTCTTCGTTTACATTTCTTCACTACGATTCGTAACGCTTCTATCGCTAGCTCTCCCTGAGAATCGACTCGGTATAGCCTTATGCTATAGCGGAGATAGGAAAGGATACATCGATACATTTACATACACCTTTCTCGTCTTAATCAAATTTTTGGCGCCGTTGCCGGGGAGAGCAACGGATTTTCTTTAAAGTGAAGAACTAAACGAATCTTCTTCTCTGTTGCAGGTTACAGGTTGAAGAACAGGAAAATTTTAATTGCAGTGACATATAAGTGGACCTGGGCCTCTGCTCTCGAAAGCAGAGACCAGGATCCCTCAGTTTTGCCGCGGAATCCTGGTTTTTGCCGCAGATCTGCGGCAATTCTGAGTGAACTACTTACAATATTTCTCTGCAGGGGCTCTGATTCTGCAAAATACAGCTACTGCTATAATTGAATTCCTGTATTTTTCACCATATACCTGCTAAATTAATCAACAGTAAAAAATTGGTTGAATTGTTAAAAATTGTTTAGACATTTGCATTTTTAGGCACGTGTCTTTCAATTCTTTACTTTTACTATTGAAGAGTGCTGGAGGCAAGGTACGTTTGCATTGCATGTAGACTAGGAATCATCTCTTGCTTGATTTTCATGTTTTGAGTGAATCTTTGTTATTTTTTTTTGTACACTTGCACAATTCAATTTTAAGGGCATCACCTATAAATAAGATAAGGGGGGAGTTCATTACCCTTTCCTTAGCCCAAAAACTATTTTCCCACGCACTCACTAACCCAGGCCTAATTTAATAAAAAAATAGACGTTGGCCCTAGGGACATCTCGGACTCATCTAGGAGATTATCCTAAGGGGGAAAAGTGTTGGAATTTTACTCTTGCAAAATCAGTGTCTAGGAAAGGGATTGAGGGCCGAAAGCCCGAAGGTTGTTGGTTACTTAATTAAGGAACGTCTTTGACGGAAAACCTCCCAACAACCTTGCCCTTACCTGGCTGATTAGCCTGTGGTCAAAGTCTACACTAAACCTTCCGTGGACGGTCTAATCAGTTAGGAGTCGTCTAGGTCTAGGTCAACCATTCTTTTGGCTTGGTTTTGATTTTCTTTTCTTTTTGTTTGTTTATTTGTTTGTTTCTTGTTGTTTGTGATTTTTTGTGTGATATGGCATTCAACAATTCTTTCCATCCTAATAATAATTCATATTTCACACAGTCTCCATTCTATTCGGATAATTCCAACCCTGTGTTTTATAATATGCACCAACCAAATACACCGGGTTGGCCTTATCCGAATCAATATGACCCATACCCCCCATCTAATAATTATAATTTCCATAATGATTTCAACTCGTCACAGAGTCCATGGGGATTCCAGTCCCCCGAGTTTAACTATCAACCTCCTTGTCCATCATATCCACCTAGTTCACCGTATCCACAGTATTCATTTCCTGACTCCGCTTCATATACTCCTTTTTCTGAACCACCAATGGAAGAAAAAACTGAGTTACTAAGGAGTATAGAAGCCATCTTCAAAGGGTCGAGCAACAACTTCAAGAAACATTTGCCCCTCCAATTCCACAATATTTTCAAGAGTCTTACTCAGTTTCACCTTCTTATAATGAACAACCATCTGCTTGGGGAACGAGTAAGGAATTCTTGCGTGAGTCCAAACACAAATCCCAAAATCTGATGGACTCACAATTTCAATATCACTTCCAAGACAATACTTCATCTTTTCATCAAAATAATGAAATCATCAATTATGGAAAGATGCTTGAAGACATGACTCATGTTCAAAATGCTAGAAATCGTGACATAGATTTGATGATCCAAACTCTTCATTCTCATCATATTTCTAATGTCACTAGCCACTCTGTTAAAACCAAAGAGTCATGTAGTCTTGGAAGTCCAGATTCTATTTCAGCACACTCAACTGAACTTGTCCAACCTTCAGATTCCATTGACATTTTGGCAAGTTTTTCTTTTACTGAAATTGAATTTGAACATGAACATGATCCTGAACTTCCACTTGATGATTCAATTTTCCTTCCTGATTCAATTATGACTCCGGTGTCTTCACATGATTTCACCTCATTTCCCGAGTCAGTATTGGATCCAGTGCCAGTCCATTTTGAAATTGAATCACCAACCTTTGATGATCATACTGAACTTGACCAATTCCATACTTTTGAAAGTCCCACTGATAAATTGGCAAGTTCACATTTTTGTGGAATTGAATTACATGAGGAATATGATCTTGAACCCCAACTTAGTAATTCGATCCTTCTTTCTGATTCAATAATGACTCCGGTTTCTTTACCTGATCTCAATCTTTTCCCGGAGTCGACATTGGATCCTTTTCCAATTCACAATAAAGTTGAATCACCCATCTTTAAGGATCATGTCGAACTTGACCAATTATACCTTTTTGAAGATCCTATTGATAAATTGGCAAGTTCTCATTTTTGTGGAATTGAACTCAATATGGAATGTGACTTTGACTCTCAAACTTGTGATCTAATTCAAATTCCTAAATCATTATTGACTCCTGTTATGTTACCCAATTTGAGCAACATTTTAGAGTCAGTTTTTGATTCCCATCCCTCCTGAACTTGAATCACCTATTTTTGATAGTCACATTCCATTGTTGGACAATACATGTGGACTTGAGTTTCCATTTCTTGACTTGGACCCAATTCCAGAATTCACTTTGACTCCTGAACCTTTACTTGATTTCAGTCACCTTCCTGAGTCAGTTCTTCCTGAGTCCAAGTCAACTGTTCTGTCATTTCATACATCATTCTGGGACAAGGGCTTTGATAAATTTGACTCCGAAATTATTTGGAAAAAATGGAAATTAGATGGGGTCATGTACTTAATAAAGATCCTTCATGGATTCATCTTTTTAGTGGGTCATATTCCTGATATTTTTGGTGGGTTCTGCAAAACCCAACGTAATAATGATTGGGCCATGTTTCGTGGACCAATCAGACCGCCGTCGGAACCACCACCTTAAGGTAATTTTTTGTTTTTTTTTAGGGTTTACTAACTTAGAGTTTTTAGATTTTCTTTCTTTTACACTTCTTTTAGAAATTAATAAAAAAAAAGAAATAAAAATAAAGGAGGGATTTTTATGCTAAAAGGAGTTTCCACACTTTCCAAATTCAAAATTTTTCTAAATTCCTAGGTTTCTTCATATTCACAGTCCCTAGGGTCAAAGCTCTTTTCAAAACTTCCAATTCCCTAGGGTAAATTCGTTTTTAACCTAGGGATAGAAGTGGGATTCTAAAAGTTCTTTCCCTTTTATAAATAGCCCTCTTCTACACACTTCCTCCCTCAAACGAAAAACTCATCTCAGATCTAAAAAAATCTTTCTCCAGCGCCGCCACTGAAATTTTCCCTTTCCCTGTTCTCTTCGATCTGCCGCAAAACCGCGACTCCAGCCGCGCCTCTGCGGCTTTCCTGCAGCGTCCTGAGAGCCGCCAGAGTCTGCTCCGATCGATTTTACAAGCTTACGGTCGATCTGGTGCTACCACTTCATTCAGAGCTTCCTGAACCCACTGCAGAGACCAAATTTCTTCCCCCCACGTATTCCGGGGGTGGTTCGAATTCAAATCTCTCCTTTTTACTGCTTTTTGATCTTGATTCATATCATGGCACCATCAATTTTTGTTGAGAAAGATTTTGGGCGGATTTTATGTGATGTGAATGGTTATGGGCATGTATTTTTAGAGAGAATTAGAGCAAGGAATTGGTATTCACTAGTGTACGATAACACTGAGACCGATGCATTTTATTGTCCCGAACTGGTGACCATGTTTTACACGCATCTTGACCAAGCATCGATTGATCCACACATGTACCAGTTCACTGTACACATGCCCACAGGAGACCTACTTGTCACGCTTCCTCTTCTTGAGGAAATCACCTCTGTCCCATCCATCACACAACATAGCGAGCCTCTCCCGTTGATTGAGTATATGACTATTATGGGGGCTCGTTGTACTGAGCAGGATCGTGGGCTCAAAGCCAGCACGACATTTAGAAATATTCACTACGTTGGACGTTGGATCCAACGAAACATTTTAGGGCTTGACCACACCTCCTCTTTCAACAGACCAGTGTTGCAAATTATACATGATTTAATGACTCGTCAACACTCGGTTTGTTTGAATAAAGTCATCTTCCATGCACTGATAGCCAACTCTTCACGCACACGAGGTGCCAAATACTCTCACCCAATCCTGATTACACGTTTGTGTAGGACTTTCCTACCAGACGATGTTTTTGATTCATTCGACCGAGTGTTTGTTGCACCCGAGAGACCTACCAGTTCGTACAATAGTTGTTTGCATGCGGTCTGGACACCTATTGTCCAACCCGAGGATGTTCCGGTAGAGTCCTCCTCTGAGGAGAGTTTTGATGCAGAGGATGAACCTGAGTTTTGGAGGCAGGACCCCCCACATGATACACATGCCTTCATGTCCTCCATCTGGAAGGGCATGAAGAAGATTTTTAGGGGTCAAGTGAGGCGGAGGAAGAAGATGGAGGAACAATCCTCCAGGTTAGAGGAGCAATCCTCTAGGTTAGAGGGCATTGAGGCGAGGTTGAGGAGGACACAGTCGGCAGGACCCAGTACTACTGCGGGTCCAAAGAGGAGGAGGGAGTGACTTTTTTACCTTACCTATTTCATGCATTATTTTTTTTTATCTTGCATACATTGAGGACAATGCATGAGATAGGTATGGGGGGGTATGTACTAACATAGGATTTTTTATTTTCTTTATAGGTTTTTTTTTTATTTTTTAGGATTTTTATTTTTTCTTTTTAGGTCTTCCATTTTCTTTTAGATTTTATTTTTGTTATAGATTTCCACTTTCTTTTAGATTTTACCTTTTCTTTTAGAAATAAAATAAAAAAAACTTTTTGAAATAAGAGACAAAGTTTTGATCTATTTTTAAGAAAATTAAGATGTATCTTAGGAATTAAGAAAGCCTTAATTATGACATCTTAAACCTAGTTGAAAAAAATAGATCTTGTTGGAAATTATAGGCTAAGTAAGAAAAATTGGTGAGATATTTTTATCTTGAATTTTTTGCCTTAGATAATATGCACTTTACACTTACACATTTCTTGGGATGGAGACAAAGACCAAAAATGCCATATAAAAAAAAAGAAAGAAAAAGAAAAAAAATATAAATAAAACATCACCTATTAAGCTGGAGAATTGTGCCTCAAGAAGCATGATTATTCACGCCTAACGGTGGTAAAGGAAATAAATAATCCCCCTTAGTTATGTGGCCTTTTTTACTCGAGACCTTAAACCCGAGGATGTTTTCTCATCTGGTGCCCTAAGACCGTCTGGTTTGGGAGTCATCGGTTAAAGGCTCGCTACAAGGGTAAACTAGAAAGCCTAGACTAAGGGAAGAAAAATAAAAGAAGAAAGAAAAAAATATATATATCGATATAAATAAATAAATGGCTTGATGGTTGGAGTTGAAATCCCAGAAATCTTCACGAGCACGGTGTGCATATTATCTAGGTTTTATGAAAGATAAAATATTTAATCCAATTTTGAATTCTTACCTTAATTGAAAACAAGATCTTGCATGGAGACTAAGTTTAAGGAAGAATGATTATAGGTGGACTTATGACCTAAGATCACTTATATTTTTGCAAAAATAGTTCGTAAACATGCCTCTTGTTCAAAATGCATTTTCAAAACACTAACATTTGTCTTCTTTCTTTATGGATTTTGTGGGTGTAATCCGCTGAAAACCCTCAGGAGACAACACTCCTCCTCTAGGGTAACCTAGAGGTTTAACGGCTTGTTGCACATGCTCAGTGCAATCGCGTCACCTGCGAAAGTGGTGTAATAAAATTGGTAGTATAGTTTTTCTTTTCTTTGTTTTGCTCGGGACGAGCAAAAGAATAAGTGTGGGGGTGTGATTGGTATTCAATTTTGCATATTTTACCTCATAATTCCCATGCATATTACAAATAAATATATGATTTTTACTCATCTTCTCTATATATTTGCAGGTTCACACTCTAATGGAGAGATAGCCCATTAATCACTTTAATTAGCAATAATTAAAGGGATTAAATCCAAGATCAAGATAAAGCCAAGATTTGAATTTGGATTCAGTTACGATCTGCGCGCCAATTGAAGATTCCAGAAGGTCCAAGTGGCTGAACAAACTCGTAACAACCCACAACAGAAATCAGTTGCACAACTGAATCCGTTTGGCCGCGCCTTGCCGCGCGCGCGGCAGATCTGGGGCCGTTGAGCCCCAGATTCTGCCAGCTGGTCCCTCTTCTGGAGAGTTCTCTCTGCAGCCTATAAATACAGCACAAGGACCTGCGAAAAAAGACTGAACAGATAAGAGAGGAGAAATTGTTAGTTGTTGTAATTTTCATAGGTTTTTCTCTAGGTTTAGTTCTTTAGTCCCTCTTCTCCTTCCCTAGATACTTTGTAAAAGAGAGAGATTGTGAGAGAGAGAGCTTGTGTAATCAAGGTGTGACAACTTGAAGCAACAAGGATTCATCCATTCTCCTTCCTCTACTTGAGCTTGGTTCTAGTTTACTTGCTTTCTTTAATTGCTTTCTTTACTTGCTTGCTTTAAATCCTTGCAATTTAATTCATGCTTTGTTTTACTTTTCTTATGGCTTGTAGTTAATTCTTTCTACCATGTACTAGCTAACCACTAGCCTTGCCATCTTCACTAACTCATGGGTGATTGCTTTAGTTCATCTTGCAAGTTGGATGGTCTTCTCTTCTCCGATGGGTTAAACCACCCTTCATCTACATGAGAAAGTAATTAGATCAACACGCAAGACGAAACCTACGCCGATGGAGTGACAACATGAGGCACGCCTTCACTATCACGGAGTTTGGTAAGCTTTGGTATGGTAGTAAGGTAAGCTAGTCATGGTTTGATTCTTCAAGTTTTCATTCTTTCTAGTGTTAATACCAAATCCAATCTTGATTTCTTTTCCACTTTCCATCATGAACATATTCATCCATTCTTTCATTTCTTGTTCCATGATTGTTTTATTCTATTAAGCATAGAAGACACTTCGTTTACATTTCTTCACTACGATTCGTAACGCTTCTATCGCTAGCTCTCTTCGTTTACATTTCTTCACTACGATTCGTAACGCTTCTATCGCTAGCTCTCCCTGAGAATCGACTCGGTATAGCCTTATGCTATAGCGGAGATAGGAAAGGATACATCGATACATTTACATACACCTTTCTCGTCTTAATCAGCGACCTCCGTCCGACCAAAGTTACAATACAATTGGCTGATCGCTCTGTAAAGATTCCCAAAGGGAAGATTACAGACGTTTTAATACGGGTCGGGGAATTCATTTACCCCGTAGACTTTATTTTTCTTGAGACGCAACCCGTACAAACTCACAGAGCACAAACACCTGTCATTCTCGGACGCCCTTTCCTAGCCACCGCAAATGCGATCATCAACTGTAGGAATGGCTCGATGTGTCTAACCTTCGGAGATATGACAATAGAGGTAAATGTTTTCCATCTGGGAAAACAACCTCGGGATTTAGATAATGAATCATTCGAAGTGAACTTGATAGAAGGTTTAACAAGTGAGCATGATGTGGAGGTAGAGTATGAATCCGAAGAGGAATTTGAGTTGGAGTCTGATGACTTCATCCTTGATCAAATTGTTGAGTCTACTGTGGAATGGGCCACTAATACCACCCCCATTCTTCCCTTACACCAAGAACAGCCAGTGATAGATCCTGTCCCTTCTTTTGAGCTTAAGATTCTTCCCAACCATCTCAAGTACCAGTACTTAGATGAGAAGGAAGCCTTTTCCGTAATCATTGCATCCCATCTTACAAAGCAACAAGAAGAGGATCTTCTTACTGTATTAAGGGAGAATAAAGAAGTCATTGGTTGGACCATGCTGACATAAAGGGGATTAGTCCTTCCATAGTTCAACACCGGATTCATCTGACGGAGGATGCTAAGCCAAAACGAGACCCACAGCGTAGACTGAACCCAATCATGCAAGAGGCTGTCAGAGCTGAGATCTTGAAACTGTTAGACAATGGGATTATCTATCCCATATCAGATAGCCAATGGGTCAGTCCAGTCCACAGCTGTGCCTAAGAAAGTAGGATTTACTGTGGTGGAAAACGAAAAGAAAGAATTGGTACAAACACGTCTTCCAACGAAGATTCGAGTTTGTATCGATTATCGAAAGTTGAACGCCGCCACATGTAAAGACCACTTTCCACTTCCGTTCATTGACCAGATGCTTGAAAGATTAGCGGGCAATAAATACTACTGTTTCCTGGATGGATATTCAGGATATAATCAAATCCCCATTGCTCCCGAAGATCAAGACAAAACTACCTTTACCTGTCCTTTTGGAACATTTGCGTACCAAAGAATGCCCTTCGGCCTATGCAATGCTCCAGCAACATTTCAACGTTGCATGCTGAGCCTTTTCTCAGACATGGTAGAGAAATTCTTGGAAATTTTTATGGATGATTTTTCAATCTATGGTGATTCTTTTGAATAATGCTTGTACCATCTTAAGCTTGTTCTGCAACGCTGCATGGAAAAGAACTTGACACTTTACTGAAAAAAGTGTCACTTTATGGTCAAGCAAGGAATCGTTCTTGGGCACAAAGTTTCACATAGAGGAATTGAGGTGGACAAGTCTAAAGTGGAAGTCATAATAAAGCTCCCTGAGCCAACATGCTTAAAGGACATTAGATCATTTTTAGGGCACGCCGGCTTCTATAGACGATTTATTCAAGGGTTTAGCAAAATTGCTAGACCTTTGACAAATCTCTTAGGAAAAGATGTACCCTTTATATTTGATGAAGAATGTCAACAAGCTTGGAAGGAGCTTAAGTGTAAACTTGTCTCAGCACCTATTATTTCTGCACCTGATTGGACCAAGCCTTTCGAGATTATGTGTGATGCCTCGGATTTTGCTATCGGCGCGGTTCTAGGGCAGCGTATTGATACTAGGCAACACGTGATCTATTATGCTAGCAGAACACTGAATGAGGCCCAACTCAATTATACAACTACTGAAAAGGAATTTTTGGCTGTTGTCTTTGCGTTGGAGAAATTTCGCCAATACCTGCTAGGGTCTAGGACGACTATTTTCACTGATCACTCTGCCCTAAAATACTTAATGCAAAAGAAGGATGCTAAGGCAAGACTTATTCGATGGATACTTATTTTGCAAGAGTTTGATTTGGAGATTAAGGATAAAAAGGGCGTTGAGAATGTGGTAGCTGATCACTTGTCAAGAATCCCCAATGCACCTAAGGAGAAAATACCCATAAATGATGCTTTCCCTGACGAACACATTCTTATAATGTGTGGAGAGCCATGGTATGCTGACATAGCGAATTACCTGGCATCCGGGCGAATACCTTCTAATTGGTCAGGCCAGGACAAACACCGTTTCATGAGGCAAATGTGGTTCTTCTTTTGGGATGAACCGTATTTATTCAAATATTGTCCTGACCAGATAATACGAAGGTGTCTTCCTGAGGAGGAACATCAGAGTGTCTTGACATTCTGTCACAAGCTAGCTTGCGGTGGACATTTTGGTCCACGAAAAGCTGCTGAGAAAGTACTTCAGAGTGGATTTTACTGACCCACTCTCTTTAAAGATGCTTATACTTTCTGCAAGCTATGTGACAGGTGTCAAATGACGGGTCGAATTACGCGGAAAGACATGATGCCCCTTGCACCCATCTTAGAGGTCGAAATTTTTGATCTATGGGGCATCGACTTTATGGGACCCTTTCCTCTGTCCTATGGCAACCAATACATTTTGGTAGCTGTAGATTATATTTCAAAATGGGCTGAAGCCGTTCCCACAAGAACGAATGACAACCAAGTTGTCATCAAGTTTTTACGAGAAAATATCATCTCTCGCTTGCCCCCCGTGCGATAATAAGTGACAATAGGAGTCATTTCTGCAATCGGGCTTTTGAAGCCCTAATGCGCAAATACTCTATTTCCCATAAATTATCCACGGCATACCATCCTCAGACCAACGGGCAAGTAGAAGTCACTAATAGACAAATAAAACTCATTTTGGAGAAAACCATTGGACAGAACCGTAAAGATTGGTCCATCAAACTCACTGATGCCTTATGGGCATACAGGACCGCTTACAAAACTGTCCTCGGTATGTCTCCATATCGAGTTGTATTTGAAAAACCTTGTCACTTGCCTGTGGAGTTGGAACACCGGGCTATGTGGGCTATAAAACAACTGAACTTGGATTTGGATAAAGCCGGAGCCTTGAGGAAATTGCAAATATCCGAGCTAGAAGAGCTAAGAAATGACGCATATGACAATGCTTGGATAACAAAACACAGAACCAAGCTCTTTCATGATAAATCCATTCACCGAAAAATCTCTGTCTCAGGACAAAAGGTTCTGTTGTACAACTCAAGACTCCACCTCTTCCCTGGTAAATTGAAAACCAGGTGGTCAGGGCCATACGTTGTGCAAAAAGTTTTCTCACATGGAGCAATTGAGATTCTTGATCCAGGAAATGGCAATAAATTCACTGTGAACGGTCAACGTTTGAAGCCAATTTTTACCACTGAATTTGTGTCACAAGAAAGTCATGAACTGGGTCTTTATGACCCAGTCTATATATGACCATCTCACTTATAGATTTTCCCTGATTTCCCTGCATATTATTTTGGGACCCTTTTTTGTAAATAAAAAAATAAAAAAATAAAAAAAAATAAATTTTTTTTTGGGACTTTGGTGCTAAATAGCACCAAGAGATCCACTTCTTCATAACTTCCTTTTCAAATAAACCTAGGTTTGTAAATATCCTATTTCACCTAGGGTCATATTGGGACTTCCACCTTTTCAACCCCCTATAAATTCTATCTACCCTGACTCTCTCCACTCAAACCCCAAACGAATCTCAGATCTAAACCTATCCCTTCAAGAGCCGCCGTCAGAATTTTTCCCCTCCACAGACTCTGCCTGTCTGTTGCGTTTGCGCGACCAGAACCGCGAATCCGCGGCTTTCTTGTCTCTTCTGGAGCGCCGTCAAGTTCTTTGGCCGTCGATTTTCTCTGCTGGTGGCCGATTTGGTGCCCGATCGTCCCAATTCCTGATCCAGTGCCCTCTGCAAGTCCGATTGTTCCCCCCACGTATTCCGGGGGCGGTTTGATTTTCAATCTCCCAATCTATTGTTTTGATCTACATTTAGCATGGCACCAAATTTATTTGCTGAAAAGGATTATTCAAAAATTCTATGTGACACCAATGGGTACGGGCACATTTTCATTGATAGGATTCGTGCATGGGATTGGTACTCGCTTGTATATGATAACTCCGAACATGATGCTTTCTATTGTCCCGACTTAGTGACATCATTTTATAACTCCATTGATCATGCATCGGTTGATTTCAACACATCAATTCACGGTCCACACGCCCTTAGGAGACATTTTTATCACGCTTCCTCTCCTTGAGGAACTCACTGTAATACCCTGCTCCCCAGTGTACGTATTATTGTATCGGTGCGCGATACGACGTACAAAAATTGATTTGACCTCTGTAGTAGTCCGATTGAGCCGATTTCAGTTTCTAAAATTATTTTCTAATATTCTAGATTTTTCAGGATTTTCTGGAAATTTTCTGGATTAATTTGGAAAATCTCCGTAGTCGGTGTCGACCGATACCGATAACCGGCCTTCCAATTTTTATTTTACAAACAGAGTTGAATTCTGAGGATTCGCTTTCACCGTGGGTCTTAGAATCACGTGAGCTACGTTCGGATATTTTTGGAAATTTTTCTGAATTTATCGAAAATCTGGGTAAAACCGGTGTCGCCCGTATCGGCGAGACACTCCGGGATTTTTAATTTGCAAACCGGATTGAGTTTTGACAAACCGTCTTCATATTACGTCTCAGCGTATTATTCTCTATTTTTTGTAATTTTTGGGCATTGTCCGGAGCTAGTCGAATATCGGGCCAATCAAATAATATTAAAATATTAGTTTTTCTTAATCTTTTTCCTTTCTTTTCTCTTCTCTTCTGTCTTTCTCTGGCTTTCTCTGGAAGCAGTGACCTCCACCGCCTCTTCTCTCTCCACCCCTATAAACCCAATCTCTCTCTCTCTCAATCCCACACACACACCCTCTCCTCTCTCTCTCTAATCTCTCTCTCTCCCCCCCCTCTCTCTCTCTACCTCACTTTCCCCCTCTCTCCCCTCACTATTCCTGGCCGGGGGCGGGCCTGACCCACGCCCACGGCCAGGCGTCGCCGGCCAGCGCCGCCGGCAGGCTGGACTAGCGACGCCGCCGCGCCCTGACCGGCCAGGCGCTGGTGGTAATGGGGGCGGGCGCCCCCACTCTTTTCCACTCTCTCCCTCTCACTCAGGAGAGCAGTCCGGAGCCGGAGCGGCGCCAGGGAGGCGCCGGCGCCAGCGCCGGCGGGACTGCCGCGCCGGCAGGGCGGGCCGCCGGCCGGGCGGCGGGCGCACTTGAGCGGCAGCAGCAGCCGCAAGGCTGCTGCTGCTGGTTGCTGCTGGGTGGAAGAAACCCAAGGGTTTGGGTTTGGGTTTAACCCAAACCCGACCCATTTGCATCAAACCCGACCCGTTAAGGTATATTTTCATTTAAGCCCCTGTAAATTGATTAATTACTTTTAGGCCCCTGTAAAATTACAATTAGCCCCCTGAACATTTTAAATTATTACATATCTAACCTTTTCTCTCGGTTTTGGGTATTCGGGCGATATCGGGAGCATCCGGACTCCGATTCGGGCGATTCTGGATCCGTTGCGATCGTGGGGAAGAGAACTACAGTCTTATGGCTAGTTTATTGGAGATCCGAGTTACCATAGCTTCAGAGAGTGTCTTGGAGTCACATAGGAGATTCCTTATCGAGCCCCTTCATAGGTATTCTTGTACTTATTTCATGCTGGAACTCAGGTATATATGGAGATTATTTTCTGTACTGAGGCTTAGCGTACGTACGTGGGGTTTTCCACCTTGCGTATGTACGTCGCCATAACGTCTCCGTATCCTTAGGATCGGGGCGTTACATAGCGGTATCAGAGCCTAGGTTCACACCTGGTGTGGGTAACCACCTGGGTCAATCTTCGGGCTCTTACCAACAGTTCAATCAGATTCAGATTTCAGCTTATCAGTATCTGAATTTGGGGATTCCAGCAATGAGTACAAGAATACCATGACCTTGACAATTCATTCTTTGACTCATTTGTATTCCTTCCTTCCTTCCAGTTGTCAACCAAAACGTCCGATTTCTTTCTCATTTTCCTTGAATCGTCTTGTTTCCCATCCGTTAGTGTTAGTTCACTATCATACTTTATCATACTTTTTCATCCCGAGTCCCTTTTAGATAGCAGAGTGCGCAGCGGAAGTGTCGCGGACCCGTAACATTTCGACTTTGAGGTTGAAAATCTTGTTCTCATACCTGATTGAAATTGCGAGGACGCAATTTTTTGTAAGGTGGGGAGAAATGTAATACCCTGCTCCCCAGTGTACATATTATTGTATCGGTGCGCGATACGACGTACAAAATTGATTTGACCTCTGTAGTAGTCCGATTGAGCCGATTTTAGTTTCTAAAATTATTTTCTAATATTCTAGATTTTTCAGGATTTTCTGGAAATTTTCTGGATTAATTTGGAAAATCTCCGTAGTCGGTGTCGACCGATACCGATAACCGGCCTTCCGATTTTTATTTCACAAACAGAGTTGAATTCTGAGGATCCGCTTTCACCGTGGGTCTTAGAATCACGTGAGCTACGTTCGGGTATTTTTGAGAATTTTTCTGAATTTATCGAAAATCTGGGTAAAACCGGTGTCGCCCGTATCGGCGAGATACTCCGGGATTTTTAATTTGCAAACCGGATTGAGTTTTGACAAACCGTCTTCATATTACGTCTCAGCGTATTATTCTCTATTTTCTGTAATTTTTGGGCACTGTCCGGAGCTAGTCGAATATCGGGCCAATCAAATAATATTAAAATATTAGTTTTTCTTAATCTTTTTCCTTTCTTTTCTCTTCTCTTCTGTCTTTCTCTGGCTTTCTCTGGAAGCAGCGACCTCCACCGCCCTCTTCTCTCTCCACCCCTATAAACCCAATCTCTCTCTCTCTCAATCCCACACACACACCCTCTCCTCTCTCTCTCTAATCTCTCTCTCTCTCTCTCTCCCCCTCTCTCTCTCTACCTCACTTTCCCCCTCTCTCCCCTCACTATTCCTGGCCGGGGGCGGGCCTGACCCACGCCCACGGCCAGGCGTCGCCGGCCAGCGCCGCCGGCAGGCTGGACTAGCGACGCCGCCGCGCCCTGACCGGCCAGGCGCTGGTGGTAGTGGGGGCGGGCGCCCCCACTCTTTTCCACTCTCTCCCTCTCACTCAGGAGAGCAGTCCGGAGCCGGAGCGGCGCCAGGGAGGCGCCGGCGGGACTGCCGCGCCGGCCGGGCGGGCCGCCGGCCGGGCGGCGGGCGCACTTGAGCGGCAGCAGCAGCCGCAAGGCTGCTGCTGCTGGTTGCTGCTGGGTGGAAGAAACCCAATGGGTTTGGGTTTGGGTTTAACCCAAACCCGACCCATTTGCATCAAACCCGACCCATTAAGGTATATTTTTATTTAAGCCCCTGTAAATTGATTAATTACTTCTAGGCCCCTGTAAAATTACAATTAGCCCCCTGAACATTTTAAATTTATTACATATCTAACCTTTTCTCTCGGTTTTGGGTATTCGGGCGATATCGGGAGCATCCGGACTCCGATTCGGGCGATTCTGGATCCGTTGCGATCATGGGGAAGAGAACTACAGTCTTATGGCCAGTTTATTGGAGATCCGAGTTACCATAGCTTCAGAGAGTGTCTTGGAGTCACATAGGAGATTCCTTATCGAGCCCCTTCATAGGTATTCTTGTACTTATTTCATGCTGGAACTCAGGTATATATGGAGATTATTTTCTGTACTGAGGCTTAGCGTACGTACGTGGGGTTTTCCACCTTGCGTATGTACGTCGCCATAACGTCTCCGTATCCTTAGGATCGGGGCGTTACACTCACTCACGTCCCTATTTACCCACAACACAGCGAGCCCCTTCCACTCATTGATTACATGACCATTATGGGAGCCCGCTGCATCGAGCAAGACCGCGGGATTAAGGCCAGCACCACATTCCGCAGTGTACATTGCGTTGGACGATGGATCCAACGCAATATTTTGGGTCTGGACCACACCACTTCCTTTAACCGCCCAGTGTTGCAAATTATCCATGACCTTATGACTAGGCAGCACACGGTCTGCCTCAACAGGACCATCTTCCATTCCATAATTACTAACTCCTCACGCACCCGGGTGCTAAATTTTCACACGCTATTTTGATCACGCGTCTCTGTAGGACTTTCCTACCGGACGCTGTATTTGACACTTATAACCGGTGTTTGTCGCATATGAGAGGGCCACTAGTGCCTACAACAGTTGCTTACATGCGGTCTGGATCCCTAGTTTCCAGCCGGAAGACGTGCCAGTGGAGTCCTCTTCTGAGGAGAGTTTACATGAGGAAGATGAGCCCGAATTCTGGCACCAGGACCCCCCTACGGACTCACGTGCATTCATGTCCACCATTTGGCGGGGCATGAAGAAAATTTTTAGGGGACAGGTTCGGCTAAGAAAAGTGGAGGAGCAATCCTTTAGATTGGACGGTATTGAGGCAGGGCTTCGGCGTTCACAGTCGGCTGGACCCAGCACCACCGCTGGTCCAAAACGACGACGGGAGTGATTCAGTTCCTTTACCTATTTCATGCATATTTTATCTTGCATACATTGAGGACAATGCATGAGATAGGTATGGGGGGGTAGATACTAACTTAGGATTTTTTATTTTCTTTTTAGGATTTTCATTTTCTTTCTAGGATTTTATTTTTTTCTTTAGATTTTACTTTTCTTTGTAGATTTTTTAGATTTTACTTTTCTTTGTAGATTTTTTTCTTTAGATTTTACTTTTTCTTTTTTTTTAAAAAAAAGAAAATTTTGATCCATTTTTAAGAATTAAACTTGACTTTAGGGATTAAGGAAACTCTTAACTATGATTTCTAATTATAAGTCGAAAGAGGAGTTTTGTTGGATTTTTAGGTTAAGTAAAAAAAGATAAGAAAGATAACTAGGTTTTAATTTCTTTCTTTAGGATATATACATCAAACATATTGAGGGATTAATCAAAGGCTTAGTGATTCTATTTACACATATATATAATATAAAAAAAAGAAAAAAAAGAAAAAAAGAAAAAAAATAATATAAGTATAAATAAATAAATCAAATAATCACTTAGCCACTAATTAAGCTGGTTAGCTGTGCCTTAAGAAGCATGGCCAGTCACGCCTAAAGGTGGTTAAGTCCTTAGTATTCGTGGCCTAGTTTACTCGAGTCCTCGAACCTTAGGGATGTATCTTCATCTGGTGCCCTAAGACTGACTGGTTTGGGAGTCATCGGTAAGAGGCTCGTTACATGGGTAAATTAGAAAGCCTAAGGAAGCTAAGGAAATGTAAATAAATAAAAAAAAAATATATATATATATATTTGTATATATTAGTAAATAAATGAACTTAGTCTGAGAAAAATCCTTCATATTTATAGATGTATATATACTAGGTTTGATGCAAAATCCGGTCTTCGATCTATTCCTTAAAAACTTAACCTAAGTTGAAGACAAAACTCTAAATAGACACTTATAAAAAGAATGACGAGTTTAGGGTAACCTGAAACCTATAGATCAAGTAAGATTCTTGAAAAATATGGATCAAACTTTTCACTAACATTTTCTTTTTTTTCTTATGGATTTTGTGGGTGCAATCCGCTGAAAACCCTCAGGAGACAACACTCCTCCTCTAGGGTAACCTAGAGGTTTAAACGGCTTGTTGCACGTGCTCAGTGCAATCGTGTAACCTACGAAAGTGGTTCAATAATTTAGTTAGGATTTTTTTCTTTTACTTTTTGCTCGGGGACGAGCAAAAGCTAGGTATGGGGGTGTGATTGTAGTTCATTTTTGCATCATCTTCCACTTCCATATTATGCTTTATGTAAATAAAAATGAGGTTTTTATTGTTTTTCTCTCTAAATTTGCAGGTCCACCATTAATGGAGAGGAAGGCCCATCATCAAGGAATTATCAAGGAATAAAAGGGATTAATTAAAGAGCAAATGGAAAAGCCCAAAAGTCTAGCCCAGATCTGGAGTCATCTACGTATATACCCAGACTTCTAGAAGATCCACGTGGCCAACAGACTGCAACAGAACAGCAACAGAATTCGTTGGCGCAACGGCCAAGATTCTGCCGCGGAAACGCGGCTCTGGCCGTGGATCCGCGGCAGGAATCTGGCCGTTGAGCCAGCGTTTGATCCCACGGTCACGATTTGAAGGGTTCTTCCTCTGAAGCCTATAAATAGACCTAGGACCTCTGCGAGAAAAAGTAGGAGAGACTTGGAGAGAAGAGCTTGTATTTTTGAGAGAGTTGTAGGGATTTTCTCTAGTTTTTAGTGCTTTTGTAATCTCCTTCCTCCTTCTAGAATTCTGCAAAAGAGAGAAAGAGAGAGTGTGAGAGCTTGTAATCAAAGTGGTGACAACTTGAAGCAATGATTTATCCATCTATCTTCTCACCTTTGTAAATTCTAGTGCTTTACTTTCTTGCTTTACTTTCATCAAGCTTTACTTTCATTGCATTTTTCTTCTACCATGAATTGTTGTTTTCTTTTCTTTGCAATGTCTAGCTAACTCTCTAACATGACTAGCTAATCACTAACTTTGCTAACTTCTAACTCTTGGGTGATTGCTAACTTTTAATCTTACAATTTTGAGTCTCTTTCATCCCCAATGAAGATGAGTTACTTTCATTCTTGCAAATGCTTGTTGTAATTTCATATGATTCATGTGAGTCTCATTTAGAGCCTTGTCTTTAGAACAAGTGCCTTGATGGAACATGGAGATGGATCACCTAACTTTGCTATTGTTTTGTAGTACAATTTTCTTACTTCAATGCTAGCTTGAGTATGGCCTTGAATGACTAATGAATCTTGTATCTTCCTCCTTAGCATTCCCTTGAGTGGCATTCCTTGATTCCACCATTGAAATTCTATCTCGGGAGCCGATGAATCAATGAGGCTACAAGACAAGACCGAGAAGATCATTCATCCTCCAAGTGGGAAAGTAATTTGACCAACAAGCAAGACAAACCCTTGCCGATGAATCAACATGAGGCATGCATCACCATAATGAGATTAGTAAGTTAGTAAATTAGAAAGGTTAGCTAGTTATGGTTTCTTCTATCTAAAAGTCTTTCAAAGTTTTCCTTCTCAAGTTTTCTTTCCAAAGCTAGTTAAGTTTTCAAGTTCTCTTCACTTTCTTTTCCATTGTTTTCTTTTCACACAAATTCACAACGAATTTTCCCTCTATATTTCCATGTCATTTTATTTCTTTTGAACATAGAAGAACTCTCGTTTTCTTTCTTCACAATTCAACCGTTAAAGCTTCCTTCGCGAGCTCTCCCTGAGGATCGACCGTAATAGCTCATACTACTACAGTGATTCGGAAGGAGTAAAGTAACATTGTTAATACATTTTGGAGTTGTTGAGCATAACATAAGAGTACCGAAGGTTGATTCTAAACCATCTCTCGTTGAATATAGTGCACTCCTATTCCTTCCCTATCAGTCTACTGATCGGGGAAAAATCGCGCACAAAAAAATATTTGTTTTGAAATCAATATTTAAAGTGTGTGTGCTTTGACTTCCTTGATACTTCTGTTATAGTATAGAGGCTAAACGGGTCGAATCCACATGTACGGAAAGCGATAGAAGTTTTACCGGTATGTTCACGTGTGGTAACAGTTCTTCTATGTTTTAAAGAATGAAAAGAAAAGAAAACAAGAATGAAAAGAGAAGAGTACAGTGAAACACGAAGAAGTGGGAAACATAGAAAAGATGATTTTTGTGATTTTTGATATATTTCTAAAATAAAGTAAAAAGAGAAAGAAAACTCATGGCTACTAACTACTAATGGCTCCACTAACATGCTAACCTCTTAGTGATAGTTGCCTCACATGTATCCTTGACTATCACTAGTTCTTGATTCAAGAGCGTTTCAAAGCATGACCCATAAGATAACTTTCGCATCGAAACTCAACAAAACAAGTGCAAACTATACTTAAACCATCAAAACTAAACAAGAGTAAGTATGGAATAAAGTAAAGTTAGCTTGTTAGAGAGTTAGGATGTTAGAATGTTAAAATCCATCATCATGAGCCATCAATGACTCTTGCAAGAGCAAAGCCAAGTAGAGGCTATTAGATTTATATGGATTATCAAGTAAGAAGTTAGCAAGTTAGTGGCTAGTAGTTAGTTGCCATGAGAGAAAATTAGCTAAGCATGTAAAAGAGTTAGAGAGAAAAAAATAAGGAGAGATAGAGAGAGAACCTTTCATAGATTGTCACATTTCATTACAAGCACTCTTACTTTTCACTCATATACTACTCTCACAAGTGTTGGCCCAAGGTTACAATCACCCGTCTTTAGTGTGTTTTGATGATTACAAAACATATTAGTTATTTGTACTAATATTATTTGTTGTTTAAGTGTGTTTCAGGTTTTCTACCTTGCATAGGTGTTTTCTTCCCTAAAGGAAGGTGACTTGGACTCAAGATAACTCAAATTGGGCTCAAGATGCAAAATTGAAGATCAAGTGGAGAAAGCCCCTCTTGAAGCCTTGAAGTCCTTAGATCTTTGTAAGAATAGAATGTTAAAGTTTGAGTATATGATATTTGGCTCTAGGATACACACACACATTTTTCCTTACAAAATTCTATGTTTTAAAAATGTTTGTTTCTAAGTTTTATGTCTAAGTTTATATATACATGTATCCAAACTTATTACAAATTGAATATCTTCTTAAAACATGTGTATAGACTATTTTTGCATAATACTTAGTTATAAGTATCTCAAAATATTTTTTCACAAAATTTTCCAACTCAAAATCCTGCCAGTTTTTCCCTGTTTCAGGTTGACCGGCCGACCGCCCGGTCGACCGGCGCCTGTGTCAGGACGTGCACGTTTGTGCACGTCTGTCGGTCGACCGGCCCGGTCGACCGACTGTAAGCAGGCCACTCTCGGTTTGTTTCGGTCGACCGCCCGGTCGACCGCACTAAGGAAACTGTGTTTCCTTTGAGGAGACGGTCGACCGGACGGTCGACCAGAGCCCAACGGCTCTTTGCCAGCAAGGCGACGGTCGACCGGACCGGTCGACCGCCAAGCCTGCTGCTGGCCAACGGCTCTTTCCTCTTTGGGCAAGTCTGAAAATCTGTTTTTTCTGTCTTCTTTATCAGAGTTTTAGAGAGTTGTTGGAGGCCTTTTGCAGGTCAAATTAGGTGTAAAGAAAAGAGTTTTAACCTATTCTCTCCTTATAAATAGAGGGCAATAGGTCTTTGTTATTCACTTAGAAAAATCCTTGGTTTTCATTGTTTTCAAGAGAAAGAGAAAAATTGTTTCAAAGCTTTCATTTCCAACTCTTTTAAAGTTTGTTTTTCAGTTGTGTTTGATTGCCAATATCACTCTACAACTGAAGTTTTCTCACCACACTTCATAGAGCCAAAAGTCCTTTACTCCTACTATAGAGAAGTTGTAAAAAGAGTGAGAGTGTTGTAAAAGAGTTTGAGAAAGAGTTTTGTGATTTTGAGGAGATCACTATTGTTCTTGTGATCCTTGTTCTTGTGGAGACAACTCCTAGGTGGAGTTCTTTGTAAGTTGTGAAGCTAAGGGCTTGGGGTCTTCGGTAGACCAAACTTGTACGACATCCTCGGTGGATAGTGGAAACCCTTCACGGAGGTGAAGGCGGGGACTAGAGCGGTGGCTCGAACCTCGAAACAAATCATTTGTGTTTGCGATTGCCTTGCGTCATCTTGCTTTACATTTCTCTTGCTTTATATTGTCTTCAATTATTTGCTTGAGAACTAACCCTTTTCCTTGTGCAATCTTCTCTTGTTTGTTTTTACTTGTGTTGTTGTTTGTGTGTATTTCATCATAGCATTTCATTCTTTACTTGTTCGATCATATCTCATACAACACGGTTGCATTGCGCACCTCTAACCCATTTTAAGGGAAATTGGGAGGAAGGAGTTCAGAACCTCTCACGGGGTATTCGGCTCTTAGTCGTGTTTTGAGAGATCGTTGCATCACTCATTCTATTAAGTTTAAAAAGATCATTAGATTAGCAATTACACCTATTCACCCCCCCTCTAGGTGTATTTCAACAAGATCTACAAGAAATGAAAAATACAAAGGAGGAAGAAGAAGAACAATTAAGCTAAACTATCCTAAAACTACAACATGGAGAAGAAAACCCTAAATACTATCCTAAAAACTCCTAAAAACTCCTTCTCCCTCAGCTCTGAAAATATCAGGGCTTTTGTACGTGAAAGGGGCGCCAGGATACATGTAAGCCGCGCGTCAAATCACGACGCACGGCTCTAAGACATTGCCGCGAAAATGAGGCAATTGTCGCATTTTTGCGGTAATTCTAGGGCGGCGTGTGTGGCGCCGCCTGCTGCGCGCCCCCGCTTGTCCTCTATTGGTTGTACTTCCTGGAATCCACATTTGGGCCCCTACTTTTGACGAAACCACCCTCCAAGATCAATGGCTATTCTTATAGGCTTTTAATCACTAATTAAATGGAATTTTTAGGCTTCTTCTTCATTTCATGCCATGGACCTAGAAACATACAAGACAGGTGTTATTAACAGGATTTAATATTAAATAAATATAAAGATGTGGTATGAAATATGCAACTTTAGAGACTAATCACACCCCCACACTTATCTTTTGCTCGTCCCAAGTAAAACAAAAAACTAAGAAAATTATTACAACACTTTCGCAGGAAATGCGATTGCACTGAGCATGTGCAATAAGCCGTTAAACTTCTAAGTTTCCCCTAGAGGAGGAGTTTTGTCTCCTGAGGGTTTTTCGTAGATTACACCCACAAAATCCAGAAAGAAAGAACTTAATTTTAATATTTTGAAAACACATTTTAAAATAGAGAAAAGTGTCAAAATATTTTTTGCGAAAATTTTTGCGAAAATATTTAACCAGAAATTATTCTTTCTTAAGCTAAGTCTAAATTCAAAATCTTGTTATAAATTAAATGTAAGAATTTAAAATTGAATCGATTCTTTGTTCTTTCATAAAACTCTTAGAAAAATATGCACTTTGTGAATTGTGAAGATTTTGGGATATCGACTCTAACTTTTATGCCATTTATTTGTGTATATTTATTTTTTCTTTTTTTTCTTCTTTAGTTTTCTTAGGCTTTCTTATTTACCCGGGTAGTGAGTCTTTAGCCGGTAACTCTCGGGCACTAGATGAGAAAACATCCCTCGGACTTTAGGACTCGAGTAAATAAGGCCACAAAACTAAAGTGGATTATTTTATTTTTGTCCACCGTTTTAGGCGTGAATAAATCATGCTTCCTGAGGCATAATTACCCAACTTCAATAAGTTGTTTTTATTATCATCATTTATATATATATATATATATATATATATATATATATATATATATATATATATATATATATATATATATATATATATAATGACATTTTCAGTCTTTGTTTCAATTCCAAAAAATTGTGTAAGCGTGAAGTGCATAGATCTAAGACAAAAAATTCAAGATCAAAATATCTTTCCAATCTTACTTTCTTATCCAAGAATTTAAACAAGATCGATTATTTTGACTCTGTTTAAAAAAATTCATAATTTTAGGTCTTCTTAATTCCTAAAATAATCTTAATTTTCTTAAAAATAAATCATAACTATTTCTCTTATTTCAAAAATTTTTGTAAAAAGAAAAGAAAAGAATTTTTATACAAAAAGAAAATTTTAAAAATTTTCTAAAAAGAAGTGTAAAAGAAAGAAATTTAAAACTAACTATGTTAGTAAATCCTCCCCCATATTTATCTCATGCATTGTTCTCAATGCATCATGAATGTGTATATGCATGAAACAAATGGAAATGGAAGAAAAATTACCTCATGGTGGTGGTTTCGGTAGTGATCTAATTGGTCCACGAAATGTGGCTCAATTTAGAAATTGTAGATCTTTTAGAAACCCACCAGTGACCTCTCTAATATGACCCAGTAAAAGAATGATTGAGTGAATGGTCTTATTTAAAAAATTATCCCCATCTAATTTCTAATTTTCAAAAATAATTACTGAGTCATTTTCTTCAACATTCTTGTCCAATAATGAAATGTGATTTTGGGAGATGACTGATTTGGACTTAAATGGAACAGCAACAAAAATCAAAACTGACTTGGGAATCTGACTCAGATCAAGTCGAGATTCAAAAGTGGGGGTAAAAATTTGTTCAAAAATGGGGTCCAAACCAAAGAATTGATGTTCACATACTTTCCCCATTAACAAAATATGATCGTAAGATATTGGTGATTCAATTTCACGGTGTACTGGTATAGGATTCAATGTTGACTCCGGAATAGAGAAAAAAATCTGGTAAAGATATCAGAGTCATTATTGAATCAAAAAGTAAAATGGAATTACAAAGTTGAGGTCATGATCACTTTCAATCTCAGGTTCAATTTCGAAAAAAAGGATAGCTTGCCAAAATGTCAAGGTGGTTCTCAAAATTTTGGGCAAGTTCAAATGGTTGTAAGAAAATTGAATTTTGATTTTAGTCCACGGAAGGAATGTGAATGAGTGAAATAATCGATTCAAGTTCAGGAATTATAGGAATCAAAATTGGCTCAAGAGCGTTACTTAGTTTAGGTAACACTATAAGAGTTGATACTGATTCAAGGATTGGACTCTAATCATTAAATTGAAGTTCAGGCTCACATTCATCTTCAAGCTCAATTTCAAGAAATGGATAACTTGTCAAACTATTAAGAATTTGATGTTGGTTAAGTTCAGGTTGGTATGATGAAATTGAAACTGGATTTCTAAAATGACATGATTCTTGAGTCGTATGAACATTTGGTGGACATGGGAAGTCAATCATATTTTGCATTATTCGCCGACTCTTGCACGAATTCCATAGTTTTTTTCCCACATTGATTTTTCTTTGAGTGGTTCTTGAAAAGAACTATATGAATTTTGAAAATTTTGTGGACATGATGAGGCTACCATGTTTTCAAATTATTTTTGGACCTCTATCACTTTTTTCAAACTCCTTTGCAATGATGATTTTTCTTTAATTGGTGGTTCAAGAAAAAGAGTAAATGAATCAAAATTAAGACAAGATGGTTGAAATTTGACTCGGGGTGGGTGAATCCCCATTGACTCTGTGAAGAGTGAAAATTATTTTGAAAATCTTGATTATAGAATTGGGGATATGGGTCATATTGAGTCGAATAATCCCAATCTGGCCTATATGATTTGTCCATGTTATACATAGCCGGGTCGGAGTTATCCGAGTCAAATGAGGTCGGAGTGAAATTGGACTCATATTGGATTGAAAAATTGCTGTTGAATCCATACACAATTTATAAAAAAGAAAAACAAACAAACAAATAAAGGAAAAGAAAAAAGAAAACAAGCCTATGCTAGGATTGACTTAGATATACATGATTCCTAACAGGATAGACTATCCAGGGGGTATATTGTCGGAATCTGACCACAAGTTAATCGGCTAGGTAAGGGTAAGATCAGTGGGAGGTATCCGTGCCTGGAGTAACGGGCCTAATTATGTCAAACTATTGTTCTTCGAGGTTTCGCCTCTCAATCCCCAACCTTCGACACCGATTTGACAAGAGTCAATTTCTACCAACTTTCCCATTAGGTCAATCTCTTAAATGAGTCCGAGATGTCCCTAGGGGCCAACGTCTAGAAATTTTTATTAGGCTTGGGTAGTGTAAGTGGGGAGATAATTTTTGGGTTAAGGGAGGGTAATGACTTCCCCACCTTATGTTGAATTAGGTTTTGCCCTTAAGTTCAATTCGTGCAAATGTGCAATATAGATAAGAATAAACACACAAAACGAGTAAATCATCCACATGTTTGTCCTAACTATATGCAATGCAATATGTACACCTCCGTCAAGATCACAACAACACAAAAACAAAATACAATAAATTGGAATTGAAATCGACACATGCCTAGATGCAAATGTCTAAACCGTTTTAAAGCATCCAATTTTCGTATTTTTGTTCTTAAATTATTATAGTGCATAAGTGACAGAAATTAGCAACAGAATATAATAATATATAAGAATTTACCTAACCATACAAAAGCAAGTATGGACTTCTGCAATGCTAAAATTTTGACCTGCACACCAAAAACAAATAAGAAAAGTTAACAAAAATATGAAATCAAACCGTTCCCATCCCCGGTAACGGCGGCAAAATTTGATCGGGGAAAAATCGCGCACAAAAAGTGTATGTTTGAAATCAATATTTAAAGTGTGTGTGCTTTGACTTCCTCGATACTTCCATTATAGCATAGAGGCTAAACGGGTTGAATCCACAAGGATGGAAAGCGATAGAACCTTTACCGGTATGTTCACGTGCGTGTTAATGGTTCTTCTATGTTTTAAAGAATGAAAAGAAAAGAAAACAAGAATGAAAAGAGAAGAGTACGGCGAAACACGAGGAGGTGAAAAACATAGAAAAGATGGTTTTTGTGATTTTTGATATATTTCTAAAATAAGGTAAAAAGAGAAAGAAAACTCATGACTACTAACTACAATGGCTCCACTAACATGCTAACCTCTTAGTGATAGTTGGCTCACATGTATCCTTAGCCATCACTAATCCTTGGTTCAAGAGCGTTTCAAAGTATGATCCATAAGATAACTTTCACATCCAAACTTAACAAAATAAGTGCAAACTACACTTAAACCATCAAAACTAAACAAGAGAAAGTATGGAATAAAGTAAAATTAGCTTGTTAGAGAATTAGGATGTTTGAGTATTAGAATCCATCATCATGAGCCATCAATGGCTCTTGCAAGAGCAAGGCCAAGTAGAGGCTATTAGATTCATGTAGATTATCAAGTAATAAGTTGCAAGTTAGTGGTTAGTAGTTAGTTTTCATGAGAGAAAATTAGCTAAGCATGTAAAAAGAGTTAGAGAGAAGAAAATAAGGAGAGATAAAGAGAGAACCTTTCATAGATTGTCACCTTCTATTACAAGCACACTTGCTTTCCACTCATGTACCACTCTCTCCTCTATTACAAAATCTACATGAAATAAAAATACAAAGGAGGAAGAAGAAGAACAACTAATCTAAACTACCCTAAAACTACAACATGGAGAAGAAAACCATAAAAACTATCCTAAAAACTCCTCAAAACTCCTTCTCCCTCAGCTCTAAAAATCCCAGGATTTTTATAGGCAAAAAGGGGTACCAGGTATATGTACGGAGCCATGCATCAAATCACGACACGCGGCTCCAAGACATTGCTGTGAAAATGCGGCAATTACGGCATTTTCGTGGCAATTCTAGGTGCGCCGCCTGCTGCGCGCCCCCCGCTTGTCTCCGTGTCGGCTGTACTTCCTATAATCCAGATCTGGGCCCCCAGTTTTGGCAAAACTACCCTCCAAGGTCAGTGGCTATTCTTATAGGCCTTTAATCGCCAATTAAATATGAACTTTGGGCTTCTTCTTCATTTTATGGACCTATAAACATACAAGATAAGTGTTATTAACATAATTTAATATTAAATAAATGTAAAAATTTGGTATGAAATATGCAATTTTAGAGACTAATCATCTACCTAAAATCACAGGGAAGTGACTGCTGGGATTGTCACCAGTTCAGTGTTTAGGACAATAAAGTCTGCAGGAAAATAAAATTTGTCGACCTTCAAAATGACATCTTCAATAATTCCCTTGGGGACCTTAACAGACCTATTTGCTAAAGGTAAGGTAAGATTAGTGGGTTGTAACTCCCCCAAACCTCGTTGTTTGTACACAGAATAGGGTAAAAGATCTACGCTCACTTCTAGGTCTAACAGACACCGATCCATTACCTAGTCTCCTATCCTAACTGAAATTGTTGGACTCCCAGGATTCTTATATTTTGGAGCACTGGTTTGTTGGATGAGACACAATGCTTGTGCAACAAATGTTGCTTCATGAGTAACAAAAGTTTTTCTCTGAACCGTGGTTAGGTCTTTCAGAAACTTGGCATAAGAAGGAATCTGGTTGATTGTATCCAAGAAAAGAATGTTGATTTGGATATTTTTGAAAACTTATAAAATTCCGTCACAGTGATTTTTCTTCCTATTAGCCTGTAGACGTTGAGGAAATAGGGCGCTTTGGGCACAAAAGGGTTTCTCGTGATTTTTCTTCCTATTACCCTGTAGACGTTAAGATATTTCTAACAATAACTTTATTATCTTTCTTTGTTGACTCCTCTGGGATCTCTTTCTCTTTTCCTTGTTGAGATTTTTAGAATTGGGGTGATTATTAGATAATACTTAGACTTGGTTGTCCACCCTCTTGCCAAACCATAAAATGTGAATAACCTGGACTTCTATGTTGTTGAACCAGAGCCAACTTCAAATTGGCCTATTGGAACATTTGGAGAAGCAGGTTGCCCTCTCGGGTTTGGCACAATCTGTCTTAGAAATTATCCTTTCTCTCTCCCTCCTACAGATGCAGCTATCTGATCTAGCTGAACCTAATTTTTAGTTATCGCCTGAGACGTAGTATGATTTATTTGGGCTTGTTTCTGATTAGTCTGAGCTTGGCTCTACACAAATTGCTGGAACATGTCCTCTAAAGAAGCTTTTATTTGATTTGGGGGGGGGGACATAGGGAGGGGTAGATGGTGTTGCAGTGAATTGGTTCCCCTTATAGAATTGATATTATGAGGTGGTCCTTGTAAGGTGGTGATCTATCTTTATCCTTGAGATGGCTTCTAAGAAAGGTTTGGATGGTTCTGCAATCCTGAATTGTACGTTTCACTGAATGAGTTATTGTTAGGATTAGATTTACAAAATGTACTGAGTACATTTGCTTGATTGGCCTTGATAACTTGTAACCCAGGGCATTACTCTAAAAAATGGTCATGACTGTCACAAAGGACCCAGACGGGAGACACCATAGGCTTAGATAGTTCAGAATCCGGCGATTATGCTCCTTTGCTTATCTCTAAGGCTTCAAGTCTTCACACTAATGATGCCACTTTGGCATCATTCTCAAAATTGGAGTTGACCCTATGCATACCACCCTTGTTGATCATAGTTGTGGTGGTGGTGGGTTGCTTAACATCAATACTAATAGGTTACCATTCTAACGTGTTTTCTGCTACCTCTTCAAAAAATACCCATGCATCATTTGCGGTTTTACTTTGTGAATATTCCATTGCAAAGAGACTCAATCATCATTTTAGTTGGGTAATCTAAGCCATCATAAAACATTTGGGTCAAACGGATTTTTTCAAATCTATGGTGAGGACACTCAAGCAAAAAGTCCTTAAATCTCTCAAGTACGTGAAAAACATCTCTCCTTGTAATTGATGAAAGGTGTTAAGGGCTTGAAATACAGAAGCAGTCTTCTTCTTTGAGTAGAATTTCTTATAAAAGGCTTCAGCTAGATCTACCAATTGGTGATCGTTCTAGGCTGGAGAGAAAGTAACCGGGCCTTGGTTTTTTCTTTTAGGGAGAACGGAAACAACCTAAGTTTTAGGGATTCCTCCATCATTTGGTTATATTTCATGGTTCCACAAATATCCTCAAACTCCCTAACATGTTGGTAGTGGTTCTCATTGGTGAACCCTCGAAAAACTAGAAGCGTCTGTATCATGCTGGATTTGAATTCAAAATTTTTCGTAAGGGGCGGCAAAGTGAAATAGGAAAGTTGAGTAGGATACATGTAATCCTTTAAGGTCATCTGACGGGTTTGATTTGTATCACCCATTATGTCAGAAGGGTCAGAAATAATAATGGAAACTAAACGACCGTTCATACGGACCTACTGTTGCATGAACTAGGGTACTGCTATGAAGAAAGAGTTTTGATAGAACCTTATGTTCTAGAAAAGATTGCACACAAATAACTCAACCAATCAATTCCAATCAAATTATTTCTTTATCTTTGTTGACACTCCAAAAAGACAAACTTCTCAGCTAGTACTTCAACTGGTCCGAACGACATCCAAACTTGTTGACATTTACAAAAACAAGATGCAGACAAGCTACCGATCAAGTTCTACCCATCCTCAGAGACCAAATGATGCCTTGAAACTTACTGACCCAGTGAAGCAGACAGTAAGCCAAGCATCACCTGTAAAGAGGCCCAAGCATGACCCAAGAGGATAGCTTCACTTGAAGCTCTATGGCCTGGTTGAAGGGCTAAGATATTAGCTTCGCCTGAAGCTTCTCTTGAGAGCTTCACTTGAAGCTCTTCACTGCTCTGTAAAAGAGCTAATCTTTTGCTTCGCCTGAAGCTAATATTAGTTTCGCTTGAAAATTTTTTATGAGCTTCACTTAAAGCTCTTCATAGCTCTACAAAGAGCTAATCTTCAGCTTCTCTTGAAGCTAATTATAGCTTCGCCTAAATCTAATTATAGCTTCGCTTGAAGCTTTCTTGTAGCTTCGCTTGAGAGTTGTGCTTGCCTCGCGCGTAGTTAATTTCAGCTTCGCTTGAAGCTTTTTGCGCCTCCTATGGGAGGGTTTACCAGGTCAATGTTTGACCTAGTCTATAGTGGGCTAACCCTACTACGTTAGTAGAGTTAATGCTACTTTAAGTGAGCGGTTACACCCGTCCACTTCGTCCAACATTATGTGGAGACAGCCTGGTCAAATGACCATTTTTAGGCTCCAGCGAGCCTATCTAGCCTTGCATAAGGCTTACACTTAGCTTCGCGTGAGGCTATAAGCCTTACATGAAGCTCGAAATAGTCTCCGGCGCGAGGCTAAATGACTATTATCAGTCTTTGCTGAATATTAGGGGCGGTTACACCCATCGGAGCCTATAAATAGCTCATTCTTAAAATGAGCTCGGGGCTGAGAGGCTGATAGGTAGATTAGCTAGGCAAAAGCAAGCAAGCAACCAAGAGGCTGGTGCAGAGAAAGAGTTAACTCTCCCTCGCTTCTAAGAAATTTAGAGAATTATTTTTCTAAATTCAGGTTATCAATACCCTAAGATCTTCCTCTCTCAAGGAATCTCCGGAACCAAGCGAGAAAGAATTCCTCAAGACTCAATGGATCGCATCGTCAATGGAACAAAGTGATCGCGCATTGATCAAACTTCCACCGTACACTTTCTCAGAATCTCAGAAGAGATACTCGTAATTTTTCTTTTATTACTCGTAATCTTCTCTTCAAAATTTTATAAATTTTCCCCTTACTGATTTTCAATGAAAAACAAGATGGCGACTTCGCTGGGGATGAGTTTCTCTACTACTGGGATCAAGTGCCGCAATGTGACGTTGGGTCTACTGCAGAGACCCTGATCATTCACTTTGACCAAGAGAGGTTTGAACAATTTCTCTCTAGGGGTGGCACAAGCCTCCTACATATGCGTAACCACAGGAAGGTCAGTGTAGCCAGAGCATCTCTTGCTTCCTCTTGGAAGCAAGTCTCTATTGAGCCTACTGAGGTTCCCTCTGAACCTATCACAGCCTCACGCGAGGCTAAACAGGCTCTATGCAAGGTTATTAAAGTCTCAACAGAGACTAACTTAGCCCCTCACCAACGTGTGAACGTTGTGCGCGAGACTATAAAGGTTCCCCGTGAACCTACAACAACCTCTTCAAAGGTTATGTGGGTTGCAAAATTCACCAACTCTTGTCTTGATTCAACTTTATGCAAAGTTAAGATAGTCTCAGACTACGAGACTATCTCAGCTCCTCGCAGACTAAGCCTCGCCTGTCCCGCGAAGCTAAGGTTAAAGCACTTTGTGCTAACAACGAGGCTAATACAGTCCGGCTTACATCATCAGCATTGTTGGGTAGTGCTAGGACAGCCGCTTGCGGCAGTGCCAAAGCACTGAGTGCTCAGATAGCTTCATCATGCGAAGCTAATTCAACTCTTTAAAGAGTTCAGCCTTGCCTATCACGCAAGGCTAAGGTCTAAGCACCTTTGTGTGCTATTAGCGTTGTTGATTCAGCATCGCTCTCATTGGCAACATGAAATGCTAAGAATCTCTGCAGTAAGGTCAGAGACAGAGCATCAAGTGCTATGAATCTCTATCGCGAGGCTCGAGATAAAGCTATCAGCGAAGCTATTTCGGTTTCCCTTGAAGCAAAAGCTAGGCGTAGCAATACTAAGCTCGCCTCCAAAGACAAACAGTAGGCGAAGCTACTCTTTCAGGCGAAGCTATCCTAGCTTCGCCTATAACAAAAAAGAAAGCCTTTAAGGCTAAGCTTATGGCTTCTCAGTGCAAGGGGGCTAACTTCCAATCTCCTCGAGTCTCTGTGATGGATCGGTTGGGTCTGATTAACGCAGACTTGAGAGACTATCTAAGCAACAAGCAAAAGCTTCGCTTTGAGGAACTTGTTCACATCTTGTTGTCCCAGTGCGGATAAGTAGGGTGTCAACTTGTGACGGTCCACTTTGTCCATTACTGGCTGGGAACCATTCCTATAACTTTTTCTCTAAGCCAGCAACCAATATTCAACCGGTTGTCAGCCCGAACTTCTGAGAAGCCCGGGTCCGGGAAGAAGAAGGTAACAAAGGTGGTCCATCTTGCAGTCACCTCTGTTAACATGATAAGCAGAGGTAGGGATCTATTCCGATGACAGAGACGAGGAACTTTTACTTCTCCAGCTAGCTCTCCAGACTCCGATTATAGCCCTAGTTTGAGTCTGGCTCTTGTGGAACAAGAGTGTGCCTTTCAAGGTACTCGCTCCAAGGTAGTAACACCCTACAACTACGAACAACCTTTTTCATTAACCGGAGCTGTGTCACCTGCACCATTGAGAAACCTTTTTCAACGGTCTGGTGATGAGGAGAAGGCCAGGGATACACTTCATCAGCCACCATCAGTTCGGTTTGAACAGGACTTGTATCTGCTAACATGGCTGACAACAATGATGATGATCTCCGTCGATGAATGAAGGCACAAGAGCAGACTTTCAGGGCTCAGCAGGAAGCTTTGGATAACATCTAGCAGATGTTCTTGGTTAACCGAAATACCAATGACACCGTTAGCAATCATAATGAAGAGGAGCATAACAACGATGAACGTCCTAAGACTGAGAAATCGAAGAAAAGCTCCTAAATCGATGTTGAGATCATTAAGGGTATCCAAACTCAGATTGCATCCTTAATCTAGAGGGATGAACTAAAGAAGGCAGGGATGACTCGTCCTTACCCATTGGAGAGGGATCCTGTTTCATACCAATCTAAGTTCAAGCCACCTACGTTGCACAAGTACGATGACAAGAGCTCACCCAACCAGCATATCTATTACCTCCGGTATCAAACTAGTAATGTGATAGACAACGATGCCTTCATGGCTAGGTTATTCATCGGTACCCTTAAGAGGGTAGCCTTTGATTGGTTTAGGAGCCTGCCCAACGGCTCCATCAATTCTTGGATTAACCTAGAAACTCTGTTCCTCTCTCGATTCTCCGTGGATGACACCGAGGTGACTATGGACAAGCTTCTCTCAATGGTCTAGAAAGAAGAAGAATCTGTGCGGGAATATATTGAGAGATTCTGCAACTTTTCTCTCATATGCCCTGCGGCATGCCATTACCCATGTTACTCCAGACATGCCGGCATAACTTCCTCGATAGAGTGAAAGTTCGTATGGGAGCTGTCAGAGCCCATACATGAAAGGAGCTTATTGAGTAAGCTGAAATAGCTGAGAAATCGGTAAGAAGTTTGAGCCTTCAGTCCCCAAGAACAGGTGGGGGGTCAACACCGAGGGGCATGATGCAGCCTAGCCTTTTCAATCAAAGAGGAAGGAAACCGTGGCCGTTAAGCTATCATGGACAGCTCAACTAAAGTAGAAAAATAGCACTAATGGCAATCAGGAATTTAAATTCCCGCCAAAGGTGTACTCCTTCAAAGATGAACAGATGGTGATAATCTTTCACTTGCTTCGCAAGAGTAACAAGCTCAAGTTACTTGAAGTTCGTCGACCTAATGAAGTGGGACATATAAATGATCCTAACTACTATCTCTTTCATAGAATGGTGCATCATCCTACCAGCAGATGATATGTCCTCAAGGACAAGATTCAAGCATTGGTGGATGATCGTATACATATTTTGCATTCTTTTTATTACACTCCTACATTTATCGTGTAATAAATCTGCTAATTTCTTTGTCTTAAATGTCTATTTTGTAGAAGATATAATGAAGAGAAAGAGGATTAAACCAAATAAATACCAATTAAAATCAGATTTAACTGAATCTATTTGGTTAGCTGAGGATGATCCCAGATCTAGTTAGAACAAATCAAGGATTGTGGCAAATGTTCAGTTGAAGATCAGAGCAAATCAGAAAGATAACACCAAATGAAAATCAGTAAAATTTAGATTTCTATAAATCCATTTTGGTTAGCTAAAGATCAATCGAGGATAATATCAAATACAGAGAGATAAATGGATAGAGAGAAGATCAACGGATGAGATGAAGCAAGTTTGACTTAGATTCTGACTGGATATATTTTAGTATTTGAATGATAACTTTCACTACTGAATCTCAAATCTGATGATTCAAGATGATCCAGAAAGAGGACTTACAGAGCTACAATTATTATGTTGATCACTATTTATAATTCTATCATTTGATAAGTGATATTCAGCAATCAATACGCCAATAAACTGCAGATCAGAACTGAATATCCACATCAAATCAAGTTTGGAGATAAGGGAGGATTCAAATTCAGAAATAGCCAGCTTTCCCTATCTTCATACTCCTCTAACCTCTGTATTTCTTCTATAAATACCTACAATCTCAAAGGCAAGAGTGAAGGACCAAGCAGAGAATAGAACTTAGGTTAATTTGTAGTTTGTAACTTAGGTTTTATTTTTTAATGTAATTTTTACTTTTCTTTATATAACTGAGAGGAGAAACGAGTTTCATGGAGGAAGGAGATCAAGCTTGTACTGAGGGTGACACTGTTGTAAGTAAGTCTTTTCTTTCATTGTTATTAGAATCGAATCAAAGTTTCTTTTTCTTCTTTACTCTTGTTTTCGTTTACTTTCCTCTGATGTGTTTGTAATCCAAGTGAATTCGATAGCCTCGAGACTGCTTCGCCATTGCAAGTGCCCTTGATGGCCTATGGTGATGAATAACAATTCTTTGTTAGTTTAGCTCGCCCTTTTATTCATAGTGTAGATGGAGAATGGGGAAGATCCTATACGCCATGCTTGATTGCCTTCAAAGACAAGGTAAGTCGTCGCAACGGATCTAAGGTATATGAGCACTGAAGAGGTAAGTAATTTTTAGGTTATCTTTCTTTTCTTTTATTCTTTAGTTTCAATATCACAAGCTCCAACCATCTTTATCACTCTTTTCAATTTCTTTGTATATAATCTATTTTTCATTTTTTTTCATCTTCTTAATCTACCATCTTCTTCCTAATTTAACTTTAACTCAAAATTTTCTTTTTTCTTTTAAAGAACTAAAGAAGAACTTTAACCATACTTTGTAGCCTAAAAGAAAACTTACTAAAAAAGCTTCCATCGTTAGTCCCTCCTTGTGGATCACGACCCGCATAGCCACTTGCTATCGCGGTAGAATTGAGTAACTTGCACATCTCTATTTTAAAGTTTTGAAATTCTGTATTTTGTGTGCAGGTTCCAGCTCAATCAAATTTTGGCGCCGTTGTCGGGGAGGGACGGTAAGTTATTCTTTTTTTTTAGATTTACATTTTTGGTTAACTTCTTTTTTGTTCTTGGTGTACAGGTTTGACAACAAGGAATCTTTGCTGCAGTGGACATATAAGTGGCTTTGGACTCTGCTCAAAAAGCAGAGCCAAGAAGCCCTCAGATTTTGTAATACCCCGTTTCCAGAATACGTACCTTGTTGCGTATTCAGCTTTTCAGTCGTATTCTTCGTTTTACTTCCCGTATTTAATCAATTTTAATTTCAAATATCATTTCCTAATATATTAGATTTTATGTGATTTTCTGGAATTTTCTGGAATTAAAATGAATTTCTTCAAAACCGGTGTCGACCAGCGCCGCTGATCAATTTTCTGATTTTTATTTTCCAAACTGTTAGGAATTTCCAGAAAGTCCTTTAGACTTTATGAATGAGGATCATCTTTCTTAACTAAAGCCTTTTTCTGAGAATTTTACGATTTTACGAAAATTCTTACGGGGTCGGTAAATTACTGGTTCCGGGATTTTTATAATTAAAATTATAAGGTATTTCTCAAAAAGGATTTCATTTTAAGTCTTCTTATATTATTATAGATTTTTGGTGAAAATTAGGAGTCGTTCCGAGATACTTGAAATTCGGACGATTTCGGTATTTTCCGAAATGTTTTCCGTACTTTCGACCTTGACCCGGGAACCCGCGGTTTTAATATTATAATTTTCTGAGTTAGAGAAAATATCCTTTCAATTTAATTTTCTTTCCTTTTTCCTTTTTCCATTTTCCTTTCCTTCTTCATGAAGCCAAAGGATTTTGAATTTCCAAAAGTCCATTTTTCTTTCCAAAATTGCACTTCCACACACTTCCTCATTAATGACCTTCATTAATGACCTCCACCTCATCTCCACATGGCCACTTGTGAGTGGCCAAAGATGACACCTCACATCCACTTGGCTCCATTTGATTGGTCAAGAAAATATCTCATTTCACACTTTGCACAAAAGCCCCTCTCTATTATTTAATTACTTCTCCTTTACAAACTCAAATCCTATTTAAACAAAACCCTTTACATTTTTATCTTTTCTTCATTTCCTCAAGAATTCCACACTTAGCAAAATCCCTCTCCTTCTCTAAAGCAAACCCTAGGTTCTCTTCCATCTCAAGCAACTACAACTTGTTGATTTGGGATCGTCCGGGTTATCGCCGAGAATCACCAACTTGATTCGGAACCTCCGGAACTCGTAGAAATTCCTAACGACCGTTAGAGGTGAGTATTTTTACTCACCAAGACTCGTAATTTTCCTAGTATATTTATGATGATAGATCATGTCACGATATGTTATAAAAATCGTATTTTTATCTATCCAAAACACCCACTACAAAAATCTGATTTTTCAGAACAGACCATAGTTTATTCCAGAACTCCGGTCGACCGGCCCCATGGGGGCAGTCGACCGATGTGTACAAACGTGCACAGATTTGGGCTAGCGGTCGACCGGTTAACCAACCAGTCGACCGGCTTAGGAGACCTGGAGCTCACCTGGAGCTCACATTCGGTACAGTCGACCGGCAGTCGACCGGTACTCGACCGCCAGTGCAAAGCCCAGTCGACCGGCAGTCGACCGGTCAATTCTGGAGCTCACGCACTTTGGCCAGTCGACCGGCAGTCGACCGGCACCCTACCGCCTTCACAATTCCCGGTCGACCGGAGGTCGACCGATAGGCTAAACCTGGGCCAGAATTCTGTTTCCTTTTCTGTTTTAAATTTTGATCTTACATTGATACATATGTGATATGTTAATCTTGTTTATGCTTCATAATTGCTACCACATGACATGTTACTTGGTGAACATCACCACTTATACTTCATGACTTGATATCATGTATTTTCATGTTAGAACTTGTTAATTGATACATATCTCCCCACTTTATCATGCCATCACTTATACCAAGCATGGTACACTCGACTTTTTGCATAAAATGGACCAACTTATACATGGGTCGGGGGGAAACATGCGGATATCGATATGTGTTCGTGTTTACAGTGGCTTTAGGTATATTGTACAATCATGTTTCCGGTCTGACCTGAGGGCCTCCAGGGGACCGAGGGGAGAGCTGGCTCCCTTATTCCTTACTTCATTATTATAAAGGGCATTCATAAGTCCCTCCTGGATAGGCCTCGCGGCTGTTTCCGTCTCCATGCAGCGGAATACCCTTGACCGTGGTCCCGGGCAAGCACGGGACCCACTGTAAACATAGTTCGTCGATACAACCGCTATTTCCAATAACAACCTTGTATTACTAGGATATGGATGTATGTGTGTGGGATGTACACTCAAACACATACCTAGATATCACAGTAAGACAAGTAATAATAATAAGGTATTACGTGTAGATCTCTTGCATTAGGACTTGTCTTTTATGCTTTATATCTATTATCGTTCTATCTTACTTACATGTCCTTTAGCCACTTGGCCATAGCTTGTTTATTATTATATGTCTTGATTCCTTGGATTTGCATATTCAGATTCCGAGACCTGGAACGAAGTGGATCCTTCCACGGGAGATCAGGCATACTTTAGTGAGCAGGCTGACCAGCTCTTCTAGTTCCCTCGTGCCGTACTCTTCTTTTTGGCTCACGCGTCTCCATTTCTTACGTGAGCACCTTGTGTAAAACTTTGTATATATTCTTTTGGACTTGGTTGTGAAAACAAAACACTTGTAAAGTGTAACAGTTATCATAACTTGTATAACTTTGTATTTGTACTTTCTAGTTGGCATATGAATATACCACGCTTTGTGTTATACTCTGATTCTATATTGTACTTTTATGCTTAGCGTATATACGTGGGGGCAGTTTTGACCTACGTATATACGTCGCAGTGACGTGTCCGTATCCGCCAGGATCGGGGCGTTACAGGTTGGTATCAGAGCCTAGGCTCTCAAACCGAAAGTACAATAAGTGGCAAATTCTAGTAATTTGCTTATGCCAATTACAATGTACAAAGTTATAGAGTCCTTCCTGATTCCTTCATTAATCAATTCCTTCGTATCCTAAACTCCTTTCAATTGTTTCCAATTCCAGTTAGCATTCGATATGGAGAGGCGATCGGGTCGTAACAACGTCGGGCAGGTCCCGAATGGACCCGTAGGCGGAGAGAATGCTGAGGTCCTGCAGATCATTCAGACTATGCTGGGGAACCAGAAACAGCAGATGGACAATCAGCAGCAGCAGACCGAACTCCTTAGGCAAGAGCTAGCAGCCCCGAAGGAGCAGAAGCCGGGAAATGTCTCGGATTTCAGGAGATTGCAGCCTGCGATATTCACGGGGAGTGAGAAGCCATTGGAGGTGGAACAATGGTTGACGGACACGACTGACCTGCTGAACGCAGCCCGTGTCCCGCAGGAGAGCCAAGTTGAAGTCGCTAAGATCCAGCTGAAAGACATAGCGCGGACTTGGTGGCTTGCAGAGGAGGCCCGCTTGGAAAAGCCCGTTACTTGGGACGCCTTCTCCAAGAGTTTCTACCGCCGTTTCTTCCCTGCGACGGCGCAGAAAGAGATGGAGGAGCAATTCATCAGGCTCCAGCAGGGGATCAAGTCTGTGGACGAGTATGCCGCAGACTTCCTTAGACTCAGCCGTTTCGCTCCTTATATGGTGACAGATGAAGAGAAGCGAGCGAGCAGGTTTCAGCAGGGTCTTCAGATGAGGATTCAGATGTACCTGATGCCCCAGCAGCTGAAGACCTATGCAGATGTTCTCTCTATCGCTCGGGAAGTCGAGCGTGGGTTTGAGAAGACGCAGGGGGATCAGATGAGACAGCAGGCTATGAAGAGGCCCTTTGTGCCAATGGGAAGAGGAGGCCCGTTCAGAGCAGCCAAGGTACAGATGAGGCAACCCTTTAGGCCAGCTCCTTACCAGCCAGGGCCTATCTGCAACTTCTGTCTGAAACCTGGGCACACTCGAGCAAATTGCCGTAGGGCGAATGGGTGGTGCCTGATATGTGGTTCAAGAGATCATCCGATGGAGGCTTGTCCCCATAGGAGAACGGGGATGGTTGGTCAAGCTATGC
This sequence comes from Agave tequilana, assembly GCA_038442645.1. Taxonomy (NCBI): domain Eukaryota; kingdom Viridiplantae; phylum Streptophyta; class Magnoliopsida; order Asparagales; family Asparagaceae; genus Agave; species Agave tequilana. The sequence continues at coordinate 48,540 of JAVJIF010005328.1, forward strand.
CGGCACTACCAGGACCGAGTGGACAGCGGGCAGTACCAGGGCCACTTGAGCAGAGAAGCCAGGGACCGGTGATGAGGAGAGCACCCCTTCCTCCACAGCATATGATTCGCCCAGTGCAGAGAGGAGGTAGGACAGCAGCCGGGCGTGGCAGAGGTCAGGCTTACAACCTGACAGAGGCAGAGGCTGAGGCTTCAGAGGAAGTGATTACAGGTAACATCAGAGTACACTCAAAGCCTGTTCTCGCTTTATTCGACTCTGGTGCATCCCATTGTTACATCTCAGATAAATTTGTGGCTATACATTCTATTCCTGTTAGATTATTAGACCACAAATGGGAGATAAGTACAGGGAATGGGGTAGTCTTATCATCTAGAGTGTGTACTGATTGTCCAGTGGAACTATGTGACAAGGTCTTAGCCATAGATATGCTCGTGCTCGACACTAAAGGGTACGACGTGATCTTAGGCATGACTTGGCTTAGTCAGTACTACGCTGTGATTGATTGTAGGGAGAAGAAGATCAAGTTTAGAATTCCCCTTCAGCCTGAGTTTCAGTTTAGTGGAGAAGTGAAGTCCACTAAGGGAAAGCAGATCATTTCTTCGGAGGTTCAGAAGCAGAAGGTGCCAGTGTGGGATGAATTCCCGGAGGTGTTTGCTGAGATCACAGGACTGCCACCTGTCAGGATGATTGAGTTCTCCATCGAGACTATTCCAGGAGCAGCACCTATATCTAAAGCTCCGTACAGGATGGCACCGACGGAGTTAGAAATCCTGAAGAAGCAGCTACAGGAGTATTCAGATAAAGGACTGATCAGGCCAAGTACTTCACCGTGGGGAGCTCCAGTACTATTGGCCAATAAGAAGGATGGTAGCAAGAGACTTTGTATCGATTATAGAGAATTGAACAAAGTCACCATCAAGAACAGGTATCCCCTTCCCAGGATTGATGATTTATTTGATCAGCTTCATGGAGCCCGTGTATTCTCCAAGTTGGACTTACAGTCGGGTTACCATCAGCTGGGGGTAAAGAAGGAGGATATACCGAAGACGGCATTTAGGACCCGATACGGCCACTATGAGTTTCTAGTAATGCCTTTCGGAGTCACTAATGCCCCTGCAGTGTTTATGGACTTGATGAACCGAGTGTTCTCGCCCTTCTTGGATCAGTTTGTTGTTGTTTTCATCGACGACATCTTGATCTATTCAAAGAACAACCGGGAGCATGAAGAACACTTAAGAATTGTGTTGCAGACACTTCAGCAGGAACAGCTTCATGCCAAGAGGAGTAAGTGTGAATTCTGGCTGGACAGTATAGCATTCCTCGGACATGTGGTGTCAGCAGAAGGTATCTCAGTTGATCCGAGTAAGGTCCAGGCAGTAAGGGATTGGCCAGTTCCGAGGACGGTGACGGAGATAAAGAGTTTTCTTGGACTAGCTGGCTATTACAGACGCTTCGTCCAGGATTTCTCTCGGATTGCAGCTCCGTTAACCCAGCTTACCCGGAAAAGAGTAAAGTACATTTGGACAGAGGAGTGTGATGCAGCCTTCGAGCAGTTGAAACAGAAGCTCATTTCGGCTCCCATCTTGAGAACTCCCTCAGGGAGAGGAGGAATGGTCATCTTTAGTGATGCTTCAGGTAAAGGCCTGGGATGTGTGCTTATGCAACATGATCATGTTATAGCATACGCATCCAGGCAGTTGAAACCTCATGAGAGGAATTACCCAACTCATGACTTGGAGTTGGCAGCAGTGATCTTTGCCTTGAAGATTTGGAGGCACTATCTTCTGGGAGATAGAGTGCTGATATATACAGATCACAAGAGCCTCAAGTATATCTTTTCTCAGAAAGAGCTGAACATGAGGCAGAGACGGTGGCTGGAGCTTATGGCTGATTATGACATTGACTTGCAATACCATCCAGGCAAGGTCAATACAGTTCCTGATGCCCTGAGCAGAATGCCAGAGAACAGGGTACTTGTTCAGTTCACTCAGCAAAAGGAGTTGATTCAGGATTTTATCAGATTGGATTTGATGGTAGTTCGAGGAGCTGAGAGGACAGGACAGCTTATGGCCTTACAGATCCAGTCATCTTTGATAGAGGAGATTAAGGAAGCACAGAAGGAGGATCCCAGACTTCAGACATTCAGAGATCAGGTAGAGGCTGGATTGAGGACGGATATCTGTATTCGTCCTGATGATGCCTTATACTTTGGAGATAGACTTTGTGTTCCCCAGGGGGAAGTGAGACAGAAGATTTTGGCTGAAGCCCACAGTTCGGCATATTCTATACATCCTGGGGGAAACAAGATGTACCAGGACCTGAAGAAACACTTTTGGTGGAATGCCATGAAGAGAGAGATAGCTCAGTTTGTGGCTAAGTGCTTGGTGTGCCAGCAGATAAAGATCGAGCATCAGAGATCAGCTGGACTTCTTCAACCTTTGCCAATACCCGAGTGGAAGTGGGAGCATATCACGATGGACTTTGTCGCAGCATTACCTCGTAGTCCCAAAGGTAATAATGCTGTGTGGGTCATCATTGATCGCCTCACTAAGTCAGCCCATTTCATTCCATTCCGGGTAGGACAGACAACTGAGGTTTTGGCAGAGAAGTATATGAAGGAAGTAGTTCGTCTGCATGGAGTGCCAGTCAGTATTGTCTCAGACAGAGACACGAGATTTAGATCTCATTTCTGGGAGAGTCTCCAAGAAAGTCTAGGCACTCGTCTGAAGTTCAGTACAGCTTATCATCCTCAGACAGACGGACAATCTGAGAGGACCATTCAGATCCTCGAAGATATGCTTAGAGCCTGCATGATTGAGTTCAGGGGTTCATGGGAAGACCATCTTCACTTGGCCGAGTTTTCTTATAACAACAGCTACCAGGCAAGTATAAAGATGGCACCTTTTGAGGCACTGTATGGGAGGAAGTGCAGGTCACCGATTTGTTGGGATGAAATCGGTGAGAGGAGCCTATTGGGACCAGAGATGCTGATGCAGACTACAGAAAAGGTCAGAGTTATCAGAGAGCATCTCAGAGCAGCTCAGAGTAGGCAGAAGAGTTGGGCAGATTCTCAGAGGAGGCCATTGGAATTCGGAGTTGGAGATCATGTGTTCTTGAAGATTTCACCGACCAAGGGAGTAATCCGGTTCGGCACTCGTGGGAAGCTAAGTCCGAGATATATCGGCCCATTCGAGATATTGGATCGAGTGGGAGATGTGTCTTATCGATTGGCATTGCCGCCATCGTTGGACGGAGTTCATAATGTTTTCCACGTGTCTCAGTTGAGGCGGTATGTGAAGGATGATAGCCATATCTTGGATCATTCCGAACTGGAGTTACAACCGGACTTATCATATCAGGAGCATCCGATGGCCATCTTGGACAGAAGTGTGAAGACACTAAAGAACAAGGCTATACCTTTAGTGTTGGTGTCTTGGAATCGGCATGTGCCGGGAGAAGCTACATGGGAACGAGAGGACGTTATCCGAGAGCGATATCCTCAACTCTTCACCACTTGGTAAGATTCTTTCCTTCTATTCTTCGTTATCTTCCGTCATATTCTTATCCATCTGTTTCCTTTCCCTTGTTGCCTTTCACTTTACGAAATTTCGAGGACGAAATTTTTGTAAGGTGGATAGATTGTAATACCCCGTTTCCAGAATACGTACCTTGTTGCGTATTCAGCTTTTCAGTCGTATTCTTCGTTTTACTTCCCGTATTTAATCAATTTTAATTTCAAATATCATTTCCTAATATATTAGATTTTATGTGATTTTCTGGAATTTTCTGGAATTAAAATGAATTTCTTCAAACCGGTGTCGACCAGCGCCGCTGATCAATTTTCTGATTTTTATTTTCCAAACTGTTAGGAATTTCCAGAAAGTCCTTTAGACTTTATGAATGAGGATCATCTTTCTTAACTAAAGCCTTTTTCTGAGAATTTTACGATTTTACGAAAATTCTTACGGGGTCGGTAAATTACTGGTTCCGGGATTTTTATAATTAAAATTATAAGGTATTTCTCAAAAAGGATTTCATTTTAAGTCTTCTTATATTATTATAGATTTTTGGTGAAAATTAGGAGTCGTTCCGAGATACTTGAAATTCGGACGATTTCGGTATTTTCCGAAATGTTTTCCGTACTTTCGACCTTGACCCGGGAACCCGCGGTTTTAATATTATAATTTTCTGAGTTAGAGAAAATATCCTTTCAATTTAATTTTCTTTCCTTTTTCCTTTTTCCATTTTCCTTTCCTTCTTCATGAAGCCAAAGGATTTTGAATTTCCAAAAGTCCATTTTTCTTTCCAAAATTGCACTTCCACACACTTCCTCATTAATGACCTTCATTAATGACCTCCACCTCATCTCCACATGGCCACTTGTGAGTGGCCAAAGATGACACCTCACATCCACTTGGCTCCATTTGATTGGTCAAGAAAATATCTCATTTCACACTTTGCACAAAAGCCCCTCTCTATTATTTAATTACTTCTCCTTTACAAACTCAAATCCTATTTAAACAAAACCCTTTACATTTTTATCTTTTCTTCATTTCCTCAAGAATTCCACACTTAGCAAAATCCCTCTCCTTCTCTAAAGCAAACCCTAGGTTCTCTTCCATCTCAAGCAACTACAACTTGTTGATTTGGGATCGTCCGGGTTATCGCCGAGAATCACCAACTTGATTCGGAACCTCCGGAACTCGTAGAAATTCCTAACGACCGTTAGAGGTGAGTATTTTTACTCACCAAGACTCGTAATTTTCCTAGTATATTTATGATGATAGATCATGTCACGATATGTTATAAAAATCGTATTTTTATCTATCCAAAACACCCACTACAAAAATCTGATTTTTCAGAACAGACCATAGTTTATTCCAGAACTCCGGTCGACCGGCCCCATGGGGGCAGTCGACCGATGTGTACAAACGTGCACAGATTTGGGCTAGCGGTCGACCGGTTAACCAACCAGTCGACCGGCTTAGGAGACCTGGAGCTCACCTGGAGCTCACATTCGGTACAGTCGACCGGCAGTCGACCGGTACTCGACCGCCAGTGCAAAGCCCAGTCGACCGGCAGTCGACCGGTCAATTCTGGAGCTCACGCACTTTGGCCAGTCGACCGGCAGTCGACCGGCACCCTACCGCCTTCACAATTCCCGGTCGACCGGAAGTCGACCGGAGGTCGACCGATAGGCTAAACCTGGGCCAGAATTCTGTTTCCTTTTCTGTTTTAAATTTTGATCTTACATTGATACATATGTGATATGTTAATCTTGTTTATGCTTCATAATTGCTACCACATGACATGTTACTTGGTGAACATCACCACTTATACTTCATGACTTGATATCATGTATTTTCATGTTAGAACTTGTTAATTGATACGTATCTCCCCACTTTATCATGCCATCACTTATACCAAGCATGGTACACTCGACTTTTTGCATAAAATGGACCAACTTATACATGGGTCGGGGGGAAACATGCGGATATCGATATGTGTTCGTGTTTACAGTGGCTTTAGGTATATTGTACAATCATGTTTCCGGTCTGACCTGAGGGCCTCCAGGGGACCGAGGGGAGAGCTGGCTCCCTTATTCCTTACTTCATTATTATAAAGGGCATTCATAAGTCCCTCCTGGATAGGCCTCGCGGCTGTTTCCGTCTCCATGCAGCGGAATACCCTTGACCGTGGTCCCGGGCAAGCACGGGACCCACTGTAAACATAGTTCGTCGATACAACCGCTATTTCCAATAACAACCTTGTATTACTAGGATATGGATGTATGTGTGTGGGATGTACACTCAAACACATACCTAGATATCACAGTAAGACAAGTAATAATAATAAGGTATTACGTGTAGATCTCTTGCATTAGGACTTGTCTTTTATGCTTTATATCTATTATCGTTCTATCTTACTTACATGTCCTTTAGCCACTTGGCCATAGCTTGTTTATTATTATATGTCTTGATTCCTTGGATTTGCATATTCAGATTCCGAGACCTGGAACGAAGTGGATCCTTCCACGGGAGATCAGGCATACTTTAGTGAGCAGGCTGACCAGCTCTTCTAGTTCCCTCGTGCCGTACTCTTCTTTTTGGCTCACGCGTCTCCATTTCTTACGTGAGCACCTTGTGTAAAACTTTGTATATATTCTTTTGGACTTGGTTGTGAAAACAAAACACTTGTAAAGTGTAACAGTTATCATAACTTGTATAACTTTGTATTTGTACTTTCTAGTTGGCATATGAATATACCACGCTTTGTGTTATACTCTGATTCTGTATTGTACTTTTATGCTTAGCGTATATACGTGGGGGCAGTTCTGACCTACGTATATACGTCGCAGTGACGTGTCCGTATCCGCCAGGATCGGGGCGTTACAGATTTGCTACGTTCCTGTGGCAATCTGAGTGAACTACTAACCTGTATTTTCTACAGGTTAGCTGAATTGCAAAGTTTAAATCTGTTGCTATTTATTTTCTTGTTTGTCTCACTGTACTTCCTTTCTAACCTCAACAGTAAAATGATGTTTGTTAAATACTAAAAACGGTTTAGACTTGCATTTAGGCAGGTGTCTAATTCGTTTACATTTTTCATTACTGTTGAAGAGTGCTGGAGCAAAGGTACGTGTGCATAGCATCTAGTATAAGAACACTTTTGGATTGTTTACATTGCTTAAGTGTTGCTTTTCTTGTACACTGCACTAAATCAATCTTAAGGGCTTGTCTTATAAACAAGATAAGGTGGGGAAGTCATTACCCTCCCTTAGCTTACAAACAATCTCCTCACTCACTAACCCAAGCCTAACTAAAAATGAGTAGACGTTGGCCCTAGGGACATCTCAGACTCAATTAGGAGATTATCCTAAGGGGAATGTGTTAGAATTTGACTCCTACCAAATCAGTGTCTAAGGAAAGGGATTGAGAGGCAAAACCCCGAAGGCTGGTGGTTTGGCTTAATTAGGCCCGTCGCTTTTGCGCGGATACCTCCCACCAATCTTGCCCTGACCTGGCTGATTAGCTTGTGGTCAAAGTCTGCATTATACCTCCCGTGGACAGTCTAACCAGTTAGGAGTCGTCTAGGTCAAAGGTCTACCCTAACTTAGTTTAGAATTTTTTTCCTTCTTTTTATTTGTTTGCTCATTTGTTTGTTTTTCTTTATTTTTGTTGACATTTCCTGTGTGATATGGCTTATAACAATAATTTTTCCAATTTTAATGATAATCCATATTACACCTCGACCTCTTTTTTGGATATTACCAACCCGGCATATCATAACTTTAACCAACCTAGTGTGCCAGATTGGTCTTATCCGAATCATTACATACCCCAGTCCCAATATTATGAACAAGACTGGAATAATCATCACTACTTTTCACAGAGTCAATAGGGATACAACTCCCCCGAGTCATATTGTCAACTACCCTACCAACATCCAGCTTCATATACTCCTTCTCCTGAACAACCATTAGAAGAATCAATTGACTGTGAAAAGAGGATGGAAGCCTTAAATGAGCTTGAGCGACGAATTCAAATTTTAGAAGACTCAAAATCCCGTAAAAATTTTCAAGTCACAGATCCTTACTCTATCTTTCAAGGAGAACATGCCAACTTAGAAAAGAGGATGAAAATCATGATTCAATGTCAAAATGATCCACTCGATATGATAGAAGCAAGAATTAGTAGATTGGAGAACATGCGTAGGAATAAGGAAACTCTCCCTATTCAATCTTTGACTATTCCTAACACTTCTAGCCATATTGATGAAAACTAAGAATCATGGTATCTTGAAGACTTTGACCAAGATTCAGTTTCACCACAAAGCCTTGAACTTGACCAATATCAACCCATTGACGAATTGGCAAGTTTTTATTTTAATGAGATTGAACTTGATCATGAATGTAAACCCGATCCCCAACTTTGTGATTCAGTTTCCATCTTTGAATCTATGTTGACTCCGGTATTCTTACCCAATTTGGACCATTTTCTGAGCCAACATTTATTATTCTCGAAGCCATAGATTTTGAAATTGAATCGCCAATTTTGGATAGTCACATTCATTGATGGGAAAAGAATGTGAATATCAATTCTTGGACTTGGACTCAACGCTTGATCCAAAACTAACTCTCGAACCCCAAGTCGATTTTCTCGAGTTTGTATTGGTTCCTGAACCTATCATTCTTGAGTCCAAGTCAACCATTCCACCAAGTCACATTCTTTTGATGGACATAGGTATAGACCATGATGACTCTATGATGATTTTCCAGGACTGGTCATGTAAGGAAGTAAGTTTCATGATAGGATCTTTCATGATTCTATTCATACTGGGGATTGTAAATATGTAAATAGAAAAGAGGTCAATAAAGGTAGGTTCCGTGAACTACCACATTATCTTGATTGGGTAGCAATGCTTGACCCAATCAGACCACCACTGGAGCCACCACCTTAAGGTAATATTTTCCTTCCCTTTCTTCTTTTTCATGCATCTATGCATTAATTCATACATTGAGGATAATGCATGAGATAGGTGTGGGAGAGGGTCTAACATAACTTAGGTTTTTTTCTTTTTAAAAAAATAAAAAAATAAAAATTAACATTTTCTTTACTTTTAAAAAACTTTTTGAAAATATAAACAATATTTTGACATATTTTTTGTAAGAAATTAAGTCAATTTTAAGGAATAGGAAAATCCAAATTAGGATTTCTTAAACTTTATCAAAATAAGATTATTTGTTTGATTTTTAGGATTAGGAAGATAATTTGTCAAAGCAATTTAGTCTTGATCTTTACCTTAATGAAATATGCACACTTCATACACTTACACACTTAGGGTTCAAAACAAAGATTCTTATGCCTTATAAAGAAAAAAAAAGAAAAAAATATATATGAAAGATGAACAAATCTAATTATTAATTAGCTAGGTGCTTTGGCTAAGTAAGCCTTGGTATTTATGCGAAAGATGATTAGATAATTTTGAGAAGAAATATATATATATATATAAATCCTCTGATTAAGCTGGGTATTTGTGCCTAATAAAGCATAAGTATTCACGCCTAAAAGTGGTTCATATAATAAAATCCTTAGTTTTGTGGCCTTATTTGCTCGAGTCCTTAAGTCCTTGGGGTATTTTCTCACCCGGTGCCCTAAGACCGTTTGGTTTGGGAGTCATCGATTAAAGGCTCGTTACATGGGCAGATTAGAAAGCCTAATAGAACTAAGGAATAATACCACAAAAAATATATATATATATATAAATAAAAAGGCATAAGAGTTAGAGTTAATGAATCCTTAGTCAAAATTTTCACGGTCACAAAGTGCATATGACTTAGGGTAAAGTAATAGATTAGATGAGAAGTACAATTTGACTCTTTACTTTGATTGATAACAAATTTTTGAATAGAGACTAAGTTTAAGAATGAAAAATTCAATTTTCCTATAACTTATAGATTACTTAAAACTTACAATAATATTTCAAATATTTTTCTTTCAAAATGTGTTTTCAAAATACTAATATTTTTCTCTTTCTTTATGGATTTTGTGGGTGCAATCCACTGAAAACCCTCACGAGACAAAACTCGTCCTCTAGGAGTAACCTAGAGGTTTAACGGCTTGTTGCACAAGCTCAGTGCAATCGCGTGACCTGCGAAAGTGGTCTAATAATATTTGGTTTAGTTTTGTTGTTTTGCTCGAGGACGAACAAAAGATAGGTGTAGGGGTGTGATCGTACACATATTTTGCATTCTTTTCATTACACTCCTACATTTATCGTGTAATAAATCTGCTAATTTCTTCGTCTTAAATGTGTATTTTATAGAAGATAATAATGAAGAGAAAGAGGATTAAATCAAATAAATACCAGTTAAAATCAGATTTAACTGGATCTATTTGGTTAGCTGAGGATGATCCCATATCTAGTTAGAACAAATCAAGGATTGAAACAAATGTTCAGCTGAAGATCAGAGCAAATCAGAAGATAACACCAAATGAAAACCAGTAAAATTCAGATTTCTATAAATCCATTTTGGCTATCTAAAGGTCAATCGAGGATAATATCAAATACAGAGAGATAAATGGATAAAGAGAAGATCAATGGATGAGATGAAGCAAGTTTGACTCAGATTCTGACTGGATATATTTCAGTATTTGAATCATAACTTTCACTACCGAATCTCAAATCTGATGATTCAAGATGATCCAGAAAGAGGACTTACAGAGCTACAATTCTTATGTTGATCATGATTTCTAATTCTGTCATTTGATAAGTGATATTCAGCAATCAACACGACAACAAACTGCAGATCAGAACTGAATATCCACATCAAATCAAGTTTAGAGATAAGGGAGGATTCAAATTCAAAAATAGCCAGCTTTCCCTATCTTCATACTCCTCTAACCTCTGCATTTCTTCTATAAATACCTGCAATCTCAAAGGCAAGGGTGAAGGACCAAGCAGAGAATAGAACTTAGGCTAATTTGTAGTTTGTAACTTAGATTTTTTTTAATGTAATTTTTACTTTTTTTTATGTAACTGAGAGGAGAAACGAGTTTCATGGAGGAAGGAGATCAAGCTTGTACTGAGGGTGACACCGGTGTAAGTAAGTCTTTTCTTTCATTGTTATTAGAATCGAATCAAAGTTTCTTTTTCTTCTTTACTCTTGTTTTCGTTTATTTTCCTCTGATGTGTTTGTAATCCAAGTGAATTCGATAGCCTCGAGACTGCTTCGCCATTGCAAGTGCCCTTGATGGCCTATGGTGATGAATAACCATTCTTTGTTAGTTTAGTTCGCCCTTTTATTCGTAGTATAGATGGAGAATGGGGAAGATCCTATACGCCATGCTTGATTGCCTTCAAAGACAAAGTAAGTCGTCGCAACGGATCTAAGGTATATGAGCACTGAAGATGTAAGTAATTTTTAGGTTATCTTTCTTTTCTTTTATTCTTTAGTTTCAATATCACAAGCTCCAACCATCTTTATCACTCTTTTGCAATTTCTTTGTATATAATCTATTTTTCATTTTTTCATCTTCTTAATCTACCATCTTCTTCCTAATTTAACTTTAACTCAAAATTTTCTTTTTTCTTTTAAAGAACTAAAGAAGAACTTTAACCATACTTTGTAGCCTAAAAGAAAACTTACTAAAAAAGCTTCCATCGCTAGTCCCTCCTTGTGGATCACGACCCGCATAGCCACTTGCTATCGCGGTAGAATTGAGTAACTTGCACATCTCTATTTTAAAGTTTTAAAATTCTATATTTTGTGTGCAGGTTCCAACTCAATCAGTGGATGCTGGAGTTCTGACTGTCAAGTCAGAACAAAAGAAAGTCACCGCCAACATGGTGACTCTTAATTTCGGTACATTCCCAAAAATAACTATTCAAGACGGCTTGGTCCTAGCCCATAAAGCCAGATTGGATGTTATCAATCTAATGGCTGAAAAACAGGAAGCTAAGGGCCTCATCCCAAGGACAACATAATCTAGAGAGATCATGTGGGTCCACTCAGATATTGTCTAAGACGAGCAGTGGGTGACCAGCAAGCCAAAGCCCAAAGGCTAGTCATGCAATGCCGTCTCTCTCGTAACAGACGAGGACTCTGTGACTGTAGCCTCTTTTAGTGACTCAGAAGGAGAGAAGCTTGCCTTAGCAGCACAGCTCGCCACCTTGCAGCCGGTGAGTACACGTTCGGGTAAATGGTTGAAAAATGAAAAATCAAGGATTTTACCGTGTAGCTTGTGGCTAACGGGTCATGTCCACGAGGAGGAATGCGATGAAAGCTTTTCGGTGTTTCATTTAATAACAAAGAATTGTGCTCGTTTTTTAATTGAAAAGAGAATGGAAAGAAGGAGATGATTAAAAGAGAAATTGCAACTTTGGAGAAGGCTTTGGAGAAGGTGATTTAAAAAGCTTGAAAATTGTTTGGTTGATTTTAATAGAGAAGAAAATCTGGGCTCACTATGTCACAACTCAACCGTTTATTCTTCTATTGAAATCCTTAGTGCCTCAACTTGATCATAGGAAAAACTTAAGGTTGACTTTAGAAAGTTTGAAGTAAAGCATATAAGATGGTTGAAAAAGTTCACTCTTTTCTTTAAGAAACCGTTTTGAATCGAATGTTAGATCATCAAGAAGTTCAAGCATGAGATAAAAACAAGTTCAAGAGACGTTCTTAAAAGAAGTAGGAGTTTAAAAATCTAAACCCATCCTCATGTGCCTTCAAGAACACTTTCAAGAAGAAAGGCTTTAAGTTAGGCATGCAAATAATTCATTGGGTCTTTTTCATTAAAATCAGAAGAGAAGAAGAATTCGAGAGAGGTACAATAGTGAGCCCAGAAAACTGATTTAGCTACTCATGGAAGACAAAGAAAAATGCAAGTAAATAACGCAAGACATACTGTAAAATGAGTGGAAGAAAAAGTAGCTCGATTCTTGTATTGATGTCACTTCAATCTTCAAGGTACAAGCACTTAATTCCTCTCTCTCACAAGTTTTTGTACTGAACTACCAATTGCAAAATAAAAATATAAATTTTGTACTATCTAACAAAGAGCCTAAACCTTAAAGTATAAACAAAAATTCTAATCCTAGTCTTCGCTCCTTTTTGCTCTGTTGAAACTGGTATTTATAGGGAAAAACCAGAGGGGGGAGATCTTGGGAATGATTGGGGGAGCAAACGCTCCCCCAACTGACACAACAAAGCCGCGAAAACGCGGCTAGGGCCGCGTTTCCGCGGCCCTGGTGTGGCCAGTTGGCCACACCCAACTGGGTGACTCTCCTGGTTTGGTGATTCTCCTGTATCTTCTTTTGGTTTTCTCATTTCTGCTCCAGAATTTGACGAAATAGCCTTTGATTGGTGGCTTCAACCGCTTGATTTGGGAGGATTCTTTTAACCGATTTTCAACCTCTCTGATATGCCAAGATTTTGCCCTGATTCCTTGATTTTAAATTTATTCTGAATTAAATCAGAATTTGGTGGGCTTTTGGGCTTGTTTCTCTTTTCTTTCTTTTAGCAATTGGCCCTACATTGAACAAAGAAGAAGAAGACTTATTAATAGGATTTATTAGCTAAAAAGTATGGTAAGGTGACAATGTATATGCAAAATATGTGACTGATCACACCCCCACACTTATCTTTTGCTCGCCCTCGAGCAAAACATCAGACTAATTTTAATTAATTATTAGACCACTTTCGCAGGTCACTCGATTGCACTGAGCATGTGCAACAAGCCGTTAAACCTCTAGGTTACCCCTAGAGGACGAGTTTTGTCTCGTGAGGGTTTTCTTTGCACCCACAAAATCCATAAAAAAATGCTAGTATTTTCAAAAAGCATTTTTAAAGGAGAAAAATATTTGAAGTATATTTGTAAGGCTTTAAGTAATCTACAAGTTATAGGAATATCAAATTTTTCATTCCGAAACTTAGTCTCTATTCAAAAACATGTCATCAATCAAAGTAAGGAGTCAAATTGTTCTTCTCATCTAGTTTATTAATTTACCCTTAGTCGTATGCACCATCGTGACTGTGAAGTTGACTAAGGGTTCTTTAACATTAACTCCTATGCCTTATTTATATTTATTTTTGGTGGAATTTATTCCTCAATTTCATTAGGCTTTCTAATCTGCCCATGTAACGAGCCTTCAGTCGGTGACACCCAAACCGAACAGTTTTAGGGCACCAGGTGAGAAAACACCCCTAAGAACTTAAACACTCGAGCAGACAAGGCCATAAAATCAAGGTTTTTATTTATAAAATGTACCCCTTTAGGCGTGAATACTTATACTTCATGAGGCACAAAGACCCAGCTTAATCAGAGGATTTATATATATATTTTTTCAAACTTATCTAATTATCTTTTGCATAAATACTAAGGCTTGCTTAGGCCAAAGCACCTAGCTAATCAATAATTAGATTTGTTTATTATTTTTTTTCATACATATATATTTTTTTATAAGGCATAAGAGTCTTTGTTTTTAAACCCTAAGTGTGTAAGTGTATTTAGTGTGCATATTTCATCAAGGTAAATATCAAGACTAGATTACTATCACAAATTTTCTTCCTAACCCTAAAAATCAAACAAGTTATCTGACTTTGACCAAGTATAAGAAATCCTAATTATGATTTTCCTATTCCTTAAAATTGACTTAATTTCTTACAAAAAATATATCAAAATATTGTTCTAACCTTTCAAAAGTTTTTTTTTTTTGTTATATTAGTCATGTTAGAACCCTCCCCCACACTTATCTCATGCATTGTCCCCAATGTATGAAAGAACTGTATAGATACATGAAATAAAATGGAAAAGAGAAAAGTTACCGATACACTGGGACAAAAAGACCTATAGCCGTTTCATTTACGGTTTAAGGCATTGACCATCTACCTTAAAGTCATTTCCATTCTTGGTGTCACTGATCTCAACCGCACCGTGTGGAAACACAGTTTTTACAACGAATGGCCCAGTCCATCTTGATTTTAATTTTCCTAAAAAAAGATGAAGCCTAGAATTATAGAGTAAGACTTTTTGTCCAGGGACAAAGCTTTTTCTTATGATGTGTTTATCATGAAAAATCTTAACTCTATCTTTAGTGATCCTAGCATTTTCATAGGCCTTATTTCTCAGCTCCTCTAATTCGGAAATTTGTAACTTCCGAAGGTCACCGGCCATAGTCAACCTCGAAATTCAACTGCTTGATTGCCCATAAGGCCCGGTGCTCTAACTCAACGGGCAGGTGACAAGCTTTGCCATAGACTAACCTATGAGGAGACATTCCTAGAATCGTCTTGAAAGTGGTCTGTAGGCCCATAGGGCATCTAGAAGTTTGATGGACCAATCTTTCCGGTTTTGGTTCATAGTTTTCTCCAAGATAAGCTTGACTTGTCTATTAGAAACCTCAACTTGCCCACTGGTTTGAGGATGATAAGGTGTGGACAACTTGTGAGTTATGGCATACTTTCGCATAAGAGCTTCAAAAGTTCTATTGCAAAAGTGAGTGCCATTATCACTGATGATAGCACGAGGGGTCCGAAGCGTGAAAAAATGTTCTCTTTCAAAAACTTTATGACAACTTTGTTATCATTAGTTTTACAAGGAATGGCTCCTACCCACTTGGACACATAATCTACAACAACCAATACGTATTGGTTTCCAAATGAATTAGGAAATGGACCCATAAAGTCGATGCCCCAAACATCAAAGAGTTCTATTTTTAGAATTGGGTTGAGGGGCATCATATTTCGTTTTGAGATCCTTCCTACCATTTGGCATCTAGGGCACGTCTTGCAAAATTCATAAGCTTCATTGAACAAAGTGGGCCAATAGAACCCGCTTTGTAGCACTTTTTCAGCAGTCTTGCGGGACCAAAGTGTCCACCGCATGCAAGTTCGTGACAAAAGGATAGAACACTCTTAACCTCCTCATCGAGAATGCATCTCCTAATAATTTGGTCAGAACAGTACTTAAAAAGATACGGTTCCTCCCAAAAGAAATACCGGACTTGGGATAAGAACCGGTATATATCGTTTTTGTGCCAATGAGACGGAGTTTGGTTTGTGACTAAGTAATTTACTATATCAGCAAACTAAGGTTCCCTAGAGATAGCTAAGAGATTTTTATCAGGAAAATCCTCATTTATGGGTAATTCGTTGCATAGAGAATTAGGGATCCGTGAGAGATGGTCAGCAACGACATTTT
Source organism: Agave tequilana (assembly GCA_038442645.1). Lineage (NCBI taxonomy): Eukaryota > Viridiplantae > Streptophyta > Magnoliopsida > Asparagales > Asparagaceae > Agave > Agave tequilana. The sequence continues at coordinate 64,238 of JAVJIF010005328.1, forward strand.
CTACGCCTTTTTTATCTCGAATCTCAAGATCAAATTCTTAAAGAAGGAGGATCCAACGAATTAGTCGAGCCTTGGCATCCTTCTTCATCATGAGGTACCTAAGCGCAGAATGATCGGTGAAAATGGTGGTTTTGGACCCTAGTAGGTAGGGACGAAATTTCTCTAAGGCGAACACTACTGCTAAGAATTCCTTCTCAGTCGTAGTGTAGTTCAATTGAGCATCGTTGAGAGTCCAACTAGAGTAGTAAATCACATGCTGCTTGTTATCAATGCGTTGTCCTAGGACAGCGCCTATGGCAAAATCAGAAGAATCGCACATGATTTTGAACGGCTTAGACCAATCCGGTGCAGATATGATTGGTGCAGAAATAAAATCTCTCTTAAGCTTCTCCCAAGAATTCATGCATTCAGCATCGAAAGTGAAGGACACATCCTTAGCTAACAGATTAGTCAAGGGCCTAGCAATTTTGCTAAAATGCTTGATAAATCTTCGGTAAAAACCAGCGTGTCCTAAAAAGGATCTAATGTCCTTAACGCATTTGGGCATGGGAAGCTTAGCAATTACCTCAATTTTGGCTCTATCCACTTCTATTCCTTTCTTGGAGATTTCATGAACCAAGACAATTCCATGTTTTACCATGAAGTGGCATTTCTCCCAATTCAGTGTCAGATTTTTCTCAGCACAACGTTGGAAGACAAGTTCTAAATGGTGGAGACATTGAGCGAATGAATCTCCGTAGATGGAGAAATCATCCATAAAGATCTCTAAGAATCGTTCTACCATATCAGAGAAATGACTCAAAATGCAACGTTAAAACGTTGCTGGGGCATTGCATAAGCCGAAAGGCATTCGACGATAAGCAAATGTCCCAAATGGACATGTGAACGTAGTCTTTTTTTGGTCCTCAGGAGCAATAGGGATCTGATTATACCCCGAGTAACCGTCCAAGAAACAGTAATACTCGTGACCCGCCAAACGTTCAAGCATTTGATCAATGAAGGGAAGTGAAAAATGGTCCTTACGAGTTGCAGCATTAAGCTTCCTATAGTTGATGCAAACTCGGATCTTCGTGGGAAGTCGAGTTTGGACCAACTCTTTGTTCTCGTTTTCCACTACGGTAAAACCGGATTTCTTTGGAATCGCGTAGACAGGACTGACCCATTGGCTTTCAGAAATGGGATAAATTATCCCATTGTCTAAGAGTTTGACAATTTCAGTATGAACAGCCTCTTGCATTATAGGGTTTAACTTACGCTGCGGGTCTCTTTTAGGTGTGGCATCTTCATTGAGATGAATGCGATGTTGAACAATGGTCGGACTTAATCTCTTTATATCAGTCATCGTCCAACTAATGACTTCCCTATGTTTTCTTAGAATTGCTTTAAGATCTTCTTCTTTCCCGTCATTTAAATGGGAGGCAATGATGACAGGAAAGGTCTCTTGTTCGCCTAGATAGACGTACTTAAGATGCGCAGGTAAGGTTTTCAATTCTAAGGAAGAGGAGGGCTCACTGGAAGGAATAGTCAAATTTGTTGGCTCCATTATTGGTGAAATAGGGTTCGAGGCCCAATCACATTAGAATCTACAACCTGATCAAGATTAAAGTTGTCAGACTCTAACCCAAAGTCACACTCAGTTTCTAGTTCCAATTCTTCCCTATGTTCACTTGTTAAGTTCTCAATTAGGTTGACTTCAGATGTTTGGTCCTCAACATCGCGGGGTTGTTTTCCTAGATTGAAGACATTGACTTCTCTAGTCATGTCCCCAAAGGTTAACCTCATGGACCCATTCCTACAATTGATGATGGCATTGGCAGTAGTAAGGAATGGTCGCCCTAGGATAACAGGAGTTTGAGCCCTATGATTGGAGTTAGACACAGGTTGTGTCTCCAGAACTATGAAATCGATAGGGTAAATAAACTCCCCTACCCGGATCAGGACATCATTAATCTCCCCTTTTGAAACTTTTACTAAACGTTCAGCCAGTTGGATGATGACTCGAGTTGGACTAAGATCGCCCAACCTGAGTTGTTGATAAACTGAGAATGAAAGCAAGTTGATACTTGCCCCCAAGTCAAGAAGTGCACGACTAATCTCGGCTTATCCTATTATGCAGGCAATGGTGGGACTACCTGGATCCTTATACTTGACAGGGATCGGACCCGATAGTAGCTCACTAATGTTAGTGGCTAAGAAGACCTTTTTTGGTACATTAGTCTTTCTCTTCTTGGTGCACATGTCCTTAAGAAACTTAGCATAGGAAGGGACTTGTTGGATGGCATCAAAAAGTGGCACATTTATCTTCACTTGATTAAATATCTCAATTATCTTATCCATGTGTGGATTTTGCTTGTTGTTTTTCAGCCTATTAGGACATGGTACTATAGGCAGGTGCACCTGACTGGTTGACTTATCTTTTTCAGATTCGTCAGAATTGGAAGGATTTGGATTAGATGAGGTGGATGCTTGATTGTGGTTGTACTGAATGGGATTGGTTGGCGTTGACACTTGATTATCAACTCTCTTTCCTGACCTCAATGTATGAATAACATTACATTGATTTAATGAATGATCCTCAGCCAAATGAGCTTGTTGAGAATTCCTAGGATTGGTTATTGGCTGACTAGGCAGGGTACCCTTCTGTCTCTCATTCTGTGGAGTGGCTAGTTGGCTCATTTGAACCTCTAACCTCTGTATAGTTTGCATGAGAGAATCTTGGTTTTTCATGTATCTTTTCATGTTTCTCTCAAAGTCAGTCATTCTCCTTTCTAGTTGAGGATTCTGGAAGGTTGATTATGGAGCTTGGTTGGGAAAGTTTTGTTGATAGTTTGAAAAGTTAGGTGGATGGTTGGGAGAATTATTATGAAAATTGGAAAAGTTGGGTTGATGATTGAAAGAATTATTGGCATGATGGAAGTGGCTAGCATGATTTGCATGATTGTCTTCCTAATGAGAGCGGTCTTATGAATTGGATAGAATTTCTTCAAGAAGACCTTGATGAAACCATCCCAAGATGTGATAGAACCAGCCGCTAAGCTGTAAAGCCATTTCTTTGCTAAGTCCTTAAGAACGAAAGGGACAAATATCAACCTAATAGCATCGTCTACAAGGTGTGGGATTTTCATCATTAGACATACTTCCTCAAATTCTCTTATAAAGAAGTAAGCATCTTCGGACTCTAAGCTATGAAACTTGGAGAGTGTGTTGATAAATTAAGGCTTGAGCTCAAAATTGTATTCACCAACCGATGGAAGTAGAATGCAAGATGGAAGTGAGGTTCGAATGGGATAGAACCTATCCTGCAAGGATGTTGGTTGAGCCATAATCGGATCAGGTCTTGGTCCAAACTTGGGTGGTGATGTGTTTCTAGTCAACCTCGTGTTGGCCCAGAGGCCTTCCACTCTAGTTTTGATGATGATTAACTCATGTAGTTATGTTTACTAATAATCTTGTGTTGTTTAAGTTTCAGATCATTAACCAAGATATTAGTTGGTGATAGCTTCAACAAGAAGTTTTGAAGCCTTCACATGGTGATTCCAGAGCCCGAGCATCAAGATCATACATAGCCTTACTCGTTGGATCACGGAGTTTTGGATCGAGTCGACTTGAAGATTGAAGATCGTCATGAAGACTTAGGTATCCATAGTTTAGTGTGTTTAGATCCATGTGTAAAGATTAGATAGTTGATATGCTCAAGTGCACAACACACACAAGTTTTATGTTTTGGATTTGATTTTCATGAATAGATTGATCAAAACAAGTTTACTTTGTTTTTATGTATATTAGATGTGCTCTATATACATACATGCTTACATGACTTATACAAACTTAGTTTGACATACCTATTCATGTAGTTTTATGTTTTGGTATTTTTAACAAAACATATTTTTGGATTTAAAGACAAAAAACATGATATATATATGTTTCATGTATATTGGACTTATGTCCATATGCAACATGCTTCAATGTGTTTAAATATCATGTTTTTGTATTTCAATGAGTTTTAGGAAAAATCAGATTTCCTATTGAAAAATCCAAGTTTGACAAAATACAGTTTTTGGTTTTTGGTAAAAATGATAAGACACAAAAATAGTCTAAATTGCTTGATATTTGAGTTGAAATTTTTATCACATGTTTATATATCAATGCAAAATGATAAAACTATTTTTGGAGATTTTTAGAAGAGATAAAAGAATTTTTTAAAAATTATTTTTACCCAGTTTCTGACCCAAACTGTGGCTGACAGGCCAGGTCGGTCGACCGTGCGGTCGACCGACGTGCACAGCTTTGTGCACGTCTGACAGACACAGTGGGCCGGTCGACCGGGCGGTCGATCGGGTTGCCCCAACGGTCATATGACCGTTGGCGGTCGACCGGCCGGTCGACCGCAAGCCTGTCAGGCTGACAGATCAGCCTAATGGCTAGTTTTCTGTTTGGCCTATATAAACCCCATTTCTTTGGGATTTTGGCCAAGTTTTCTAGAGCAAAATTTCTCTCCTTTCTTGGTGTTTAAAATAAGTTTTCAAAGGAGTTTAAGTGCCAAAAAGATTCATCTATTTGTTTTTAAAGTGTTTTGTTTTATTTCAAAGAAATTAGGTTTTTGGGAATTAGTTTTGGTCTAAAATTTCTATATCTATTTTGGTGTTTTCCCAAGAGAATTTCTTTGATCAAAACACTTGTTTTTTCACACTTGAGCTATCTTCTATCCTATTCTATTAGGATCATTTGTTTGTGGGAAAAGAGATTGTTTGTGGTTGAAAGATACCACCAAGTTGTAAACCCTTTCATTGTTGGGTTGCTCCCTCTTTGGTAGAGGTTGAGATTGTTGGTTTGCTCCCTCTAGTGAGAGGTGGAGTTGGTGTTTATATACCTCTTCGGTAGAGGTGATTTGTGGTTGTTTGTCTACGGGCCTACCCCTCGGTTGTGAGGTGGTGTTTGAGAGAGGAGTTCGGTACTCCCGGTTGTACAAATCCTCCTCGGTGGAGGTTCCCTCGGTGGGAGTCCTCGGTGGACAAGATAGTGGATTAGAAATCCTTCTCGGTGAAAGCGGGGACGTAGAGCTAGGGGTTCGAACCTCGGAACATATCATTGTGTTTGCGTTTGATCCATTGCCTTTAAACCCTCTCTCTCTTTATTTGTGCAAAGCATCATTCATTCATTCATATCTTATTGCTTGCATTTGTGCCTTGCATTATTTCATATTGTTCATCTTTATATGCTTGGCTTGCTTGTGTGTGCCTCACTTATACTTAACCACAAGAGCTTCATATAGCACCTCAACCCTTATCTAGGGGAATCAAGAGGAGTTAGTCCAGAGCCCTTCACGGGGAATTCGGCTACACTTGGTTGTATTAAGTGTGTTGCAAAAATAGTTTTTAGCTTCTGCATTTAGTTTCTAGATTAGCACTATCACCTATTCACCCCCCCTCTAGGTGATTTCACCTAGATGAGTTAGGGTCTCTTGACCACACTTGCATACACAAGCACTATCACAATCACAAACAAGTTTACCAACAGTCAACAAGAGTAATCAACCAAGCCTAGTCTAAGGTAATCTTGACCTAGACAACTCCTAACTGGTTGATTGTCCACAGGAGGTATAATGTAGATTTTGACCACAAGCTAATCAGCCAGGTCAGGGCAAGATTGGTGGGAGGTTATCCGTCAAAGACGTTCCTTAATTAAGTAACCACCAACCTTCGGGCTTTCGGCCCTCAATCCCCTTCCTAGACACTGATTTGGCAGGAGTAAAATTCCAACATCTTCCCCTTAGGATAATCTTCTAGTGAGTTCGAGATGTCCCTAAGGCCAACGCCTATCAGATTTTACTTAGGCTTAGGTTGTGCGTGCTTGGAGATGGTTTGTGGGCTAAGAAAGGGTAACTTCCCCACCTTATCTTGAATTGGGTTTTGCCCTTAGAATTTATTGTGCAAAGTGTGCAAGATATAGAATCAAAAGCAAAATATCACCCAAGAATGTTTCCTAAATTATATGCTATGCATACGTACCTTGTCTCCAGCTCTTTTCAACAGTAATTGTAAAATAAACGTAATTAAACAAATGCCTAGAATGCAAGTCTAAACGTTTTTTAAGCAATTAACAATCACTCAAATTACTGTTGAATTAAAATAGGGATGGTGGATAGCAGATATAGCAAGAATATAACGTACAAAAACTTAATTTTTTGCGAGCATATGTCCTGCAAAAAAGAGTTTTAGTAGTCTAATGAAATTTTAAACTTTTGCAACGCAATTTCTTGAAATTCTGTTTCCTACTTTCGAGAGTAGGGGCACAGAATTTGCAAGTCTTCTCTTGCAAAGCTTGAATGCTAGATCTGAATTTTCAAGTCCCTGAAATAACACACCAAACTTGTTAAAAAACAAATACACCGTTCCCTCCCTGGCAACGGCGCCAAAAATTTGGTTGAAAAATAAAAGAGCAAGGATTTTACTGTGTAGCTTATGGCTAACAGGTCGTGTCCATAAGGAGGAATGCGATGAAAGCTTTTCGGTGTTTCGTTTAATAACAAAGAATTGTGATCGTTTTTTAATTGAAAAGAGAATGGAAAGAAGGAGATGATTAAAAGAGAAATTGCAACTTTGGAGAAGGCTTTGGAGAAGGTGATTTAAAAAACTTAAAATTTATTTGGTTGATTTTAATAAAGAAGAAAATCTGGGCTTACTATCTCACTACTCAACCGTTTATTCTTCTATTGAAATCCGTAGTGCCTCAACTTGATCATAGGCAAAACTTAAGATTGACTTTAGAAAGTTTGAAGTAAAGCATATAAGATGGTTGAAAAAGTTCACTCTTTTCTTTAAGAAACCGTTTTGAATCGAATGTTAAATCGTCAAGAAGTTCAAGCATGAGATAAAAACAAGTTCAAGAGACGTTCTTAAAAGAAGTAGGAGTTTAAAAATCCAAACTCATCCTCATATGCCTTCAAGAACACTTTCAAGAAGAAAGGCTTTAAGTTAGGCATGCAAATGATTCATTGGGTCTTTTCATTAAAATCAGAAGAGAAGAAGAATTGGAGAGAGGTACAATAGTGAGCCCAGAAAACCGATTTAGCAACTCATGAAAGACAAAGAAAAATGCAAGTAAATAACGCAAGACATACCGTAAAATGAGTGGAAGAAAAAGTAGCTCGATTCTTGTATTGATGTCACTTCAATCTTCAAGGTACAATCACTCAATTCCTCTCTCTCACAAGTATTTGTACTGAACTACAAATTTCAAAACAAAAATACAACTTTTGTACTATCTAATAAAGAGCCTAAACCTTAAAGTATAAACAAAAATTCTAATCCTAGTCTTCGCTCCTTTTTGCTCTGTTTAAACTGGTATTTATAGGGAAAAACCAGAGGGGGGAGATCCTGGGAAGATTGGGGGAGCAAACGCTCCCCCAACTGACACAACAAAGCGGCGAAAACGCGGCTAGGGCCGCGTTTCTATGACCCTGGTGTGGCCATTTGGCCACACCCATTTGGGTGGCTCTCCTGGTTTGGTGATTCTCCTGTATCTTCTTTTGGTTTTCTCGTTTCTGCTCCAGGATTTGACGAAACAGCCTTTGATTGTTGGCTTCAACCGTTTGATTTGGGAGGATTCTTTTCAGTCGGTTTTCAACCTCTCTGATATGCCAAGATTTTGCCCTGATTCCTTGATTTCGAATTTATTCTGAATTAAATCAGAATTTGGTGGGCTTTTGGGCTTGTTTCTCTTTCCTTTCTTTTAGCAATTGGGCCTACATTGAACAAAGAAGAAGAAGACTTATTAATAGGATTTATTAGCTAAAAAGTATGGTAAGGTGACAATGTATATGCAAAATATATGATTGATCAGTAAACAATACTTGTGACAGTACGACCAGACACCCGACGGAGCATCCCAACCAACGACATCAGCAATCGCTGCACTTGTTCAGACCACAACACCAAAGGACAAAGCAGAAGGAGATTCGCTTTGATGAATCCTTAAAGAAGAATCCTTCCAGAGGACTCAATGCTCCCTTCCGTTTTGACATATTGGCACAATTCGCTAGTATTCCAGCTTGTATTACCCTACATGAGCTACTCCGCCTCTTGAAGAAGATGAGAGAGGCATTTAGGGATGCACTTACTAATTCAGAATCATTTCTGACACAAGTACCAACCTCTACAAAAGAAGATGGAGTTTCATGCCCTCAATGTCATCTGGTATAACAACAAGTACCATGCATCATCTTCTCCCCTGAAGACATGCTCCTTACGGACAATTGACATGACAGGCCCTTGTATTATATAGGGTACATTGGATCCACACACATTGAGAGAATACAAGTCGATACGGGGTTTGCTCTGAGCATCATCCCCAAGAGACTTCTTTATTTTCTCGGTATCCCATTGAGAAGGTTATTAACCATGACTACGATCATATATAGCTTCAAAGCCGAGAGTACTCATCCCTTGGGCAAGATTCATCTCCGGTGCCAAATTGGAGATCTAAAATCAGAAGTGACGTGCTACGTCATTGATACCGACACGTCCTACAACCTCTCACTCGGACGACCTTGGATCCATGCTAACTGGGTTGTGCCTTCCACACTCTAATGTTTCAAATATGTAGATGACAAGGCAATGGTCAGACCGGTGTTCGCCGAAATGCAGCTGTTCAAAAGGGTGAAAAACTACTTCACTGATTCTTTACTTTATAGAGAGAACGGTAAAGTGGTAAAAAAATCGTTGCCTAACAACATCGATAGCAGCAACAAAGTGGATTAAGAATCAGGAGAAGATCTAGATGTTTCTTCTGATGAGGAACCAATTGTAGCATATCTAAATGATCCTGATTGTAATAATTCTGCCGACAATGGTGATGAATGGGTCCTTAATGAAAATATCAATTTTGATTATTTCTTGTGCTACGATGATGTAAATAGTCCTGTTGACATAAGTTCTTTCACATGCCCCTGCCCATGTCAACAGCTTGCAGGCACATAGAAGAGAATGATGGCTCTGTATTTTTAGTTCCATCTTCTAAGGAGAACCAATTGCCAATCATATTTGGAAAACTCTGACATTGGATTACTACATCCAACGATTCGGATGAAGATTTGAAGCCCTCACAATTCTTTCACTATGCACGGTCAGCGCACCGTATGATGAAAGAAATAGAATACCACTTACGTCATGATGAAGGCTTGAATTTTAGAAAGGGACGACACATCCTTCTAAACGTTTCGTACCGAAAGAAAAACCTGCCAACTATTACGATCAGACTCGCAGAGGTTGGGGTACACTATTCCATCCATTCATTCTGATTCAGAATCTAAAAGGTCTCTACCATCACATTCTTCAGACTTATCGGATTGAGATCTGATGTAAGTGTGGGGGTCGCCTTCAAGAAACTCATCGTCAATATGACATCAATCAGTCAGGTGGAACCAGAAGAGGATATTGAGCCATTTGACACTGATCCATGGGCTCAGCAACTTGATCTTCAATGGGAAAAGCGTTTTGAACAACGCGATCCTCCTACAAAAGAAAGTAATCCAAATGGATGTGGGTGATCCAACACACCCAAAGGTCATCTCTTTAAGTAAAAGTTTGTCACCAACGGAGAAGAAAACCTTATATTCATGATAAAAGAGTATATAAATGTCTTTGCTTGGAGTTATGAAGACATGCCTGGTCTCGACCCTCAGGTGGCTATGCATCAACATCAAATCGGATGCTAATCCAGTCAAACAACAGCAGCGACGCTTCTGACATAACATTATGGAGGCAATTGAAGCTGAGGTTCAATAACTCATTGAATGTGGCTTCATTTGAGAGGAACACCACCCAGACCGGGTTGCTAATAATATTGTACCCATCCTTAAAAAGAAAGATAAAATCTGAGTCTGTATTGACTTCCGTGATCTTAATATAGCATATCTTAAAGACGAATTTCCATTACTTATCACGGATGTCATGATTGACAACACGTGTGGTTTCGAAAGGATGTCCTTTATGGATGACTTTTTAGGGTATAACCAAGTCAAAATGTTCCCGGATAATGAAAAGCATATGTCATTTTGAACACCATTGGGTGTATTTTGCTACACTGTAATATCGTTCAGCTTAAAGAACGCGAGCGCAGCCTATCAACGTTCAATGAGAACAATCTTCCTTGATCACCTACGAAAGACATTGGAGTGTTATGTTGACAACATTGCAATTAAATATCGTGACAAGAACAACCATCTCCATGACTTGAAAACGATGTTCGATCTCATGCTGGCTCACCAGCTGAAGATGAACCCGACAAAATCTTTCTTGGGAGTTTCAAGTGGAAAATTCCTTAGATTCATTCTCACATCCAAAATAATTCATCTTGACCCCGACAAGATCAAAGCCATCCAAGATATGCAGCCTCTAAAGAATCTCAAAGGACTTAGAGGTCTTCAAGGCAGGCTGGCCTACATCTGTAGATTCATTGTAAAACTATCGGGTCGCCGTCAACCATTTACATGGCTAATGAAGAAGGGCGTATCTTTTGTTTGGGATGACACTTGAGGATATCAAAGAATACCTCACTAAGCCTCCGGTCCTGATTTTTCCTATTTCAGAAAAACTATTCTTACTCTATGTAAGAGCCATGGACCATTCTTGGTGCTCTGCTCACACAGAAGAATGATGAAGGTGCCCAGCAAGCCATCTATTATCTCAGTAGAACTTTGATTGGGGCTGAAAGTCGCTACAACCCAGTAAAAAAGGAGTGTCTTGCTCTCATCTTCGCCATCCGGAAGACACGACATTACTTGATCGCGCAGAGTATTTATGTCATTTCAAGAGTCAATCCTCTATGGATTCTTATGACAAAGCCAAGTTCTCTGAACTCCAGATTGGCTAATTGGGCCATACTGCTGTCCCAATATGACTTGACCTTCATACGCCAGAAGGCTATCAAGGGCCAAGCCCTCGTAAACTTCTTAGCAGCTCATCCAGTTTCGGAGACTTCAAAGCCACACGAAGATATCTCAGATGAAGTTATCAAAGCCAACATGACTTCAAGCAATGATGTATGGTAAATATTCTTTGATGGTGCATCAAGAACTAGCTCAAAGGGAAAGATTATTACCGGAGTGGGGGTGATATTCATCTTACCTGACAATCACGTCCTTCCTCGTGCATTCTCACTGACGAAACCCTGCTCCAACAATGTAGCTGAGTACAATGCCTTACTCATTGGCCTCCAGCTTGCCCAACAAACGTAGAACTCTGAGCTTGGTGGCTTCTCAATCGGTCATGTCGAGTCCATTATCTTTGAACCGACAAGTAGCCAAGTCTCATCTTTCAGTCCAGTAGGGACTACTCTTTTTTGCCGTTATGTCCACTTCATCACCTCTGAATAGCAGAGCTCTGAGTCTAGTAACTCTTAATCAGTTATGTTCAGTTTATCACCTCTGAACCGATGGGTGCCTAGATCTCTTTGTTTTTATGGTACTCAAACTGTCATGTCCAGTTTATCACCTCTGAACAGACCAGTCCATAACCTTATTATCCTTTCCCCCGTGAGGGCCGAGAGTTCTCCCTGTCAGGTTAATACGACTACCTCTAAACATTGAATTGCGAGCCTGGTGTCTCTTAGTTAGTTATGTCCAGTTCGTTACCATGAACTAACGGGTGCTCATATCCAATTCATCCTTGCAGTCCCCAGTAGGCTAGCTGCTAAGTTAATACGACTACTTCTGATAGTGGATTCAGAATTTAGTGTCTTAGTCAATCATGTTAGTTGGGACCTAAAATTGGGTTCACCTTTATTTTGTCATCATGTCCAGTTTGTCACTTCTAAACGATAAAATTCTGAGCTTGGTGGCTTCTCGATTGGTCATGTCCAGTCCATCACCTCTGAACTGACAGATAGCCAAGTTCTTACCCTTTTTCATTTACTGTTATCTCCAGTTTACCACCTCTGAACATTAAACACTCCAAGTATAGCTCTAATCGGTTATGTCTAATTCGTCACCTCTGAACCGATGATTTCCTAATCTCACCCTTCTTTGTCGTTATATCTAGTTCGTCACCTCTGAACGACAAAATTTCATGTCTGGTGATTCTTAATCAGTTATGTTCAATTTGTCATCTCTGAACTGGCGGATGTCTAGATCCAATCTTTTTGATCCAGTAAGGACATTTTCTTCGCTGTTATATCCAGTTTGTCACCTATGAACAATAGAATTTTTTAGTGATTCCTAACGGATTCCTAAATCTACCCTCCTTTAATCCCAGTGGATTCTTATATTTGACTGTTTTATCATATTCTTAACCTCTGAATAATTTCAGTTATATTTATAATTTTTTCAAAAATTCAACTTAGTAAATTTTCATCCTTTTTGTTCTTTCAAAGAACCTGTATACTAAGTTTTCTTCTACGGGGGACTTATATTACCTATGGGTAATTACATAAGCAAACAAGGAAGACGACATTGAGAAGAGCAAATGAGACAAAAGAAAATATTTTATTGATTCAAAAAGAAGAGATACATCAAAGATACATAAAACTTATCTTTCATATGATATGAGTTTATTCTCAAGATAAGATAGTTTTTGTATCCTATTCTCTTTAGCCTTAGCAAAAGCTTGCGACTTCATATCTTCTTGGTTAAAAGCCGCCAGTTGAGCCAAGCGAGCCCGAGTCTACGTCATCGCTGCCTTCTTCTCTGTCTCTAGCTTAAGGACTTGATCACTCTAGGCACTCAGCTGTTCTAGCTGAGCAGTTTTCTCTGCACGCACCGGTCCTGCTTTAGATACAAGAAAGTTGGCCCTCTTTATTATCGCTTCTGCTTTTTCAAGCTGTTCATTGGCATCGATAAGTGTGTTGTTGGAAGTATCTATTGCATCGGCAATCTTGATATTTTCAGCCTCTTTCAACTCCTGAGACTCTGCTTCCAGTTCCTTCGACATCTCTGCATAAGTCTTCTGCATATGTTTAGAAGACGCTTGACCTCCTCTTCAACAAATGGGGTCAGATCTAAACTATTCAGGCAACGCCACTCACCTACATCTTTCTCGAGATCTTCCACTATCAGCTAAAGGGAGGAAGCTTGATCGGTGCCCCCAAAATCTCCGATGGTCCAATGTTCCGCGTAAGGACCACCTTTAGAAAATCGAAAAGACTTGTGGAGCCCTTCAACACCAAAGAGATGCATCACTTCAGACTCTTGTAGAAGGTGTCAATTATCTTTGCCATAAACTCCTTCTCTACTTCTATCACACCAGGCGAGCGAGTAAGCTTTGAAGGAGAAGTCTCTGGGAGTTTGGTGGTCACAATCGTTGAAGGTGTCACGAGGGCAACTGTCAATGGAACGGAGGGAACAAACGATAACCGTGAAGGAGTCTTCATAAAAACAAGCGTGCTGGCTACCAGAGAAGTAAGACTGGTGATCATTAAGTCCGGATCAATAACCAGTGTTGGAGATCTTGAGCTGACAGCTAGTTGCAAGCCAAAAATAGCTAAACCTGAAGATGTGGCAGGAATAAAAACTGGCTCACTGGTGAACTCAAGCTGAAACTCAGTCTGCTCAATGGTTGGCATGGCGGAAGGTGCAGACGCTGCCCCATCGGTCACCATCAAATCGTCAGTGGAAAAGGGTCAACATTGAATGATGCTACGATAAATGACATCAACCTCCGCATTGTCCAATGTGATGGGAACAGTTGCCTCCTCTTGAGATGGCTCCACAATTGGAATAGTCAATGCCAAGGTTCCTGCAAAAGCTTTGGGATTAAAAAAAGAAGAGATGACATATGAAAGATTGATTGTCGAACTGTTCCAGTCATTACCTGAGGGAGCTTAGGTGTCAGCAGTGACAACCTCAGTATAGCTTATTATAAGCAAGAGCAGTCTCGGTGGCGTGAGTATCCTCAGCAGCAGCAGCATCAGTCGAAGATACCTTAATGGTATGGACTACTGGGGAATCCACCTTGTTATCGACCATATCTTTTGGTGCAATTTCAAGAGTCGTAACACCCTCGACAGTAGTGGTCTCAACAAAAGCCTCCCCAGTAGTTGATTCCTCAGTAGGTGGCTCAATGATCATTCTTCCTTCTTCAGGGATCTCTAGAATCTCTACGTATTTAGATTCATACCCTGAGAGGCGACCTCACCCTTTTTAGAAATAGTGGCACCCCCACCAGAAGGCCCAACATCCAGCTCTTGATCCCCAAGTCATTTGGAGACAAACTAGGTCGCTTCATCTCCCTCCTTATAAGTGAAGAGATCATCAAGTTATTCTTATCCTCCACCCAGGGTTTCCTTGCCTGCATCTGAGATTAAAAAATAAAATAATTAATCATGAAAGTAAAAAGGGATGGAGGAAAATGATGTGAAGAAAATTAATCTTATCGGGAACCTGAGCAGGCTTATTCGAAGTCTCTTTCCGACTAGGCAACTTGATGATTAAAGGAGGCGGGACTTCTACTACCGACTCACTCGCTGCAGCAGTGGAAGCTTTTTGAGTGTCTTGGTGAGTCTTCTTCACCACCTGCTTCTTGTGAGGCTCCTTCTAGGTAGCCTCTTTATGAGCAGTCTCCTTAGGCTCCGGTTCCTTTCGCTTCCACTTGAAGTGGATGTCAGGATCTTTTTCCTCTTTCTCTTCTTTAAGAGGAGCTTTGCCTGCTCCACTGGTAGTTCTTAAGCAACTTCATCACCACCAACATCCTCAAAATAGGGACTCTCGGCATCTGAAGCTTTACTACCAACTTTAGCCAAGAACTCCAGGAGGCCTAGAACCCAAACTCGCTTCCCTTGATCTTGCTCTCTCGCTTTCTGCTTCAATCACTTGAAAATGAGCTTGGTCTCGAATGAGTTGATGTTGAACCCTGATAGGTTGGAGTTGAAAGTTCTATACTACTGGCAGAACCCAAACGAGGTCAGTAGATTAGGAGTTATGTATGGCATGCAAAATCGGGTCTTGGTGCAGCCGACGATGAAGTATCTCCAGGCTCTGGCACCATCTATCAAGCTTCCTATAAATGCCAGGCGGGGATTGGGATTGCCCCACGTAGAGCTAGTCATATCCAAATTGGCGAGCAAAGTGACTGGGTATATACTGCTCCAGATAACATATATCTCCACACCGATATACTAAATGGGATGGTCTGATACTAACCAGCCACTTGAATACGCCTTGCCCAAGTGAAGATCTGCCATCTCCAATATCATGGAACTCTTCACCGTATCCAACAACGAGAATGGAAGGGAAGCATCGGTAGAGGCTGTACGCGTCATAGTGATGTATTAACTTCTGTACCCTGGCTATATAACACCACTCCCATTCTGACTTCTCAAACCGGCAGAGATACGCAAAACGTACACCCTCTAGCAGATCTTTTCCTTGCTAAATTATGGTGGACAGTGTAATGCAAATCACACCATCAGATATGTGTAGGGCATCTCCACCCAAGGGTAAGGCCCATCGCAAGAAAGCACTGGCCCCTTACCCCTCTTGGTAGCCGACAGTTTACAGAAAGTTTCCGTCAATGCCCAGAGACAAACCATGGCGGGGATCAATCCAGGGGTTTGCCATAAGCAAGTTAGAGGGCAGGAAAGTGTACTCATGATAAGATTCTATAATGCGGAGGAGACAAAACTACGCACTTCTTCAACCAGACTGATAAGAAGCCACCGAGGAGAGCTTTTCTGGATATGGGATGTTTTTCCTGGTGGAAGCTCTTGAACCTATCGCTTCTTTCGTAGATGTCGTCATCCTCCTCCAAGATGATATCCTCATGTCCACTGGATGTCATCTTTCAGTTGATATTAATGTCTGATATTGGGAATTTAACTTCTTCCGGGGCGTCATCCAAAATCGAAAATAGATAATCCACCCAAGCCTTTATTCTATTCGAATCCCCTCAAGCATTATGGACGTCCATGCAGATATAGAGATAACACATCAATTCTTGATATGTCCTGAACATCTTCGGGTCATCCTTCTCCATTTGCTTTAGCTCCATTGTGCAGGGAAAATACTCCTCTTATGGCATCGAACCCATCGGAAGATTGGATATTTCTCACATTTCATGCAACGCCAATACTAGTTCACCAACGGCGGTAAAGAAAGTCCCCAAAGCTTGACAATATAACTCAAATATGGGGAAGAAATTAGGTACACTAATCTCTATCTCATGGCAAGTTGCCCTGACTACTTCATGGAGTCTAATCCTCATCAGCTCCACTTAAAAATGTTTCAAGACATATAGCGCCAAATCTCTCCACCACGGCTTCTGAGCAGGATGTACCTAGTCGGGAGCCTTAAAATCCCTCGCTGGGTAGGTGCCTTGGATCTTGATGAACTAGTTAAGTTATATTTGGGCCATCACCTAGTTTTCCCTAACAGGGAGGTCTTGTCTTATTCTCCAGGGATGCATGCCAAGTACATCCCAAGGTGACTCACAATATTTGTAGCCATTGAGCGTCAAAATCTCAACATGAACGAAATCGGTAGACCGAGTCTCCAGCCATCTCATCTTCCGCGGCGCCATTGCCGATTTGAAGTACGAGAGAGGGAAATGCCGCTTGCTTGATGAGAGATAGTATTTCTCACCCTCGATAGTGAAGATCCATTGGCCCTCCCCGGTGAGTAGTTGCTAGTCAATATCGGGTGCTGCATCCCTGAACATAAAATCCAGCTTCCGGTATACTACACGATTATGATCTTCAATCATGGTGGCCAAGTTTCTCCAGGGAGCACGCTCGTCTACTGTGGGAAGCAAAGCGTCCCTTTCTGGTGACCTCCTGTCACTAAAAAGTGAGACCTGACCCTAGAATTGAAAGCGCATATTCCCATCCATTCCTCTGACCGATCCAAACACGTTGTTTAAGAGTCCCGGTGCATAGTGTACTGCAAAAAAAAAAATGAAGGCAAGCACGTTAGTAATCGAGGAAAATAAACATGCGCGAGCTTTTAGTTGTGCTTAGCAAAGCTATCCTAGCCTTAAAAAGGCCAACGCATATCCTCGCCTATACGACAAAGCTAGCCCAGCCTTAAAAAGGCCAAGGCATGAGCTCACCTATATGGCAAAGCTAACCCATCCTTAAGAGGCTAAGGCATAGCCACGCACCAAAAGGCCAACAAATAGCCTCACTTGAAAGCTGACTTCGCCTAACCAAGTGAGTCTTAGCTTCACCAAGAAGCTTGGAAAAACAGCTTCGTGAGCGGCAAAAAACAAGTACAAGAATAAGTGAAAAGAGTGTGGGTCGATGTTACTGCTTTTGCGATTCTTCCGTAGTAGCGAAGTGGCTATACGGGTCGTATCCACAAGGAGGGAGAGCGATGAAAGTTTGATGCGGCTTCTTTGTTCAAGAAAAGAGAATTTTTTTTGTTTTTAAATAAAGATTGGAAAATGAAAACAAGTTGGTTTCAAGAATTATTTGAAAATGATTTGGTGGTTTGTAAAGTTGGATTTTTTTAATGAAAAAAACGCATGGCTAACTTTCTACTAATTGCTCCCACTAATCCCTAACTTCTTGAAGATGTGACCTCACGATGGATTATAGGCAAGTAAAATTTTTACGCATAGGAACTATTCACGTTGGGAACGAATGAAAGTCCTTCCTTTAACTTAGCTTTACACGGTAAAAACTTGGACATTCCCTTATCAAGATCCAATAAAAGGCGAGAATAAGGAAGACACAAGTGCACTAATGGTATCGGCAAAGTTAAAAGAAAATCTCTAACTTACAACAACAAGTAAAGTACACAACTCATAGATCATCAAAAACCATTAAGCAAGAAATATAAGAAAGTAATACTTGTAGGTAAGTTAGAGTTAGAACCCTCGTCTTAAGATGCCATAGCTCTCATTTGCACAAGGCTTAGTTGACACTATTGACTCCCAAGCAAGTTGTTAGAGATTAGTGGGTTAGTAGTTAGTTAGCCATACAATGGAAGAGTTAGTTAGACATGGTAGTAAAAGAAACAACAAAAGACAAGGGGTAAAGAGAAAGAGAGTTACACTACAAGAAAGCAAAAGAAAAGAAGTGAAGAGGAAGGAAGTAACACTACAACAAGGAAGTAAAAGTAAATGGCAAAGACAAGTAAATGGAAAGAAGAAAGAGAAGTAGTAACTTGTATTAGCTTGTCACCTTAAAATACAACCTTTACACACACTCTCTTTCACTCTAATGACTAAAACTAAAACTAGAAGAGGAAAGAAACTAAAACAACTATAATCCTAAAAACAAGATTACAACAATGCTTTAACTTTGGATATTTTTTTCTTCAAACCCCAGGGGGTTATTTATAGGCACCAGGGGAAAGGGGGCCAGGGGGTGACCCGTGGCTCGAAGCGCCGGCGTGCGCGTGCTCAAAGGGCCGCGAAAACGTGGCCAGGGCCGCGTTTTCGCTGCCCTGCCAGGGCGGCGCGCCCCTGGCTTCGGGAGCGCGTCGCCCAGTTTGTCCCCTGTCAGGTTGGTCTGCTGGTTTGCTGATATGATGCCCTGGACTGACAAAATCGCCTCCCTAAAGTCAATGGCAACTTGGTAGGCCTTTAATCACCCATTAAATAGTGATTAAGGTCTTCTTCTTCATTTGCACACCATGGACCTAGGATCAAGCAAGCAATGATTTATTAGCAGAAGTTTATACCAAATAAATATGAGAATGTGATGAAAATTATGCAAAATTAGAGACTAATCACACCCCCACGCTTAACTTTTTGCTCGTCCCGAGCAAAACAAAAATAAGAAAATTATTACACCACTTTCGCAGGTGACGCGATTGCACTGAGCATGTGCAACAAGCCTTTAAACTCTAGGTTTCCCCTAGAGGAGGAGTGTTGTCTCCTGAGGGTTTTTAGCGGATTGCATCCACAAAATCCAGTAAGTAAAGAAAAGTAGTTAGTTGTTAGCAAAAATTCTGTCATGAAAAAAAACTTTCAATCATCTAAGTAAAAATGACTGAATGATGTAAGAATTAGGTTTAACCCTCATAAGTCCTCCTATACTTTAGCCTTCATAAAAGAAGAAATTATAGTTTTCCTTTAAATTTAGAAAGGATCTTGTACTTCTAACTCATTCTGTTATTTTGCTTTAGATAGATATGCATAATGTGTAAGTGTGATGTGCTTGGGATTTTTCAACTCAAATTTGAATATCATTTAATTTTATTAATATATATTTATTATTCTTAGTTTCATTAGGCTTTCTACTTCATTTATGTAACACATATCAAACGGATGACTCCCAAACCAGATGGTTTTAGGGCACAAAATGGAAAAACACCCTTCAGGTCAAATATGCAAGTAGAGTAGGCCACGAAATCAAGATTTACTTATTTATTATATTTTTGTCTGTTTTTTTGGCGTGAGTAATCATGCTTCTTGAGGCACAATTATCCAGCATTTTTTCAGGTTGTGTCTCTAAATCCCAAATATGTGTGTGTAGTTTATGCATATTCTATTAAGGCTAAATAAAAGGTATGAATTATTTTCCTTATCTCTCCTAACTTTTTAGTCAAACCAATTTTTTTTATTTATTTAGGCAAAAATAAAGATTCATTAATAAGGTTTCCTTAATTCCTATAATCTTTTGGTATTTTTATAAAGAGTATGAAATTTCTTTTCAATTTGGAGTTTTTTTTTGGAAAGAAGAAAAAGAATAAAAGGAAAAAGAAAAAGTGTGAGCACCCCCCCACACCTATCTAATGCATTGTCCTCAATGAATGTATAGGTAAATGCGAATGCAATAAATAGGGTGAAAAAATGATGTCACTGTCTTCGTGGACTCAGGCCGGCCAAGTGCGAATAGGCTAAAGAAATGTCAAAAAATGTAGAAGGGGTAAGCATATAAACAAATATTTTTGTTAGATTTTAAATATTCTTTCAAAATAGGGTTCAAACTCCTCTGTGGTTCTCTCGAGGTTTTGGCATTCTCTTCGAGATAAATCTGATGCATTACCACAGAGGGACTAATTTCTTTAATATCTGCTATAGTCCAACCTATAGCTTCCTTATGTTTACTAAGAACATCCTAGTAACTTTTTTTATTTGTCCTTGTCTAAATGGGAAGATATGATCACAAATAAGATTTCAGAATCACTTAGAAAGACATACTTTAACGTGTTGGCCAAAGCTTGAGCTCCAACTTGGGAGGCTCAATGATTGATAGAACAGGAACAAATGTTGACATAGATAAGGGTTCTACCTAGGATTTCTGTTGATTGGTGTCTATGATAGGAACATAATCTAACAATGTGTTAACCTATTCTATGGACTCATCAATGTCAAAATTCTATCCAAAATAGGCCAAATATTTTTCCCTAGGGATTGTTGATTAGACGGAAAAGGTGTACTTATTATGTGTATAAAGATGTATTTGATGTACCCTTTCTTGTCTCCGTTATAGCACAAGGCTATACCGAGTCGGATCTCAGGGAGAGCTCGCGATAGAAGCTTTAAACGTTAGGTTGTGAAGTGATAAAACTAGTAGTCTTCTCTTGATTATAAACTTAGTGATGCAAAAGAAACTAAAAGAAGATGGATATGTTCATGTGGAAGTCGTTGGAAAAGAAATCAAGAATTGGTTGTGGTATTCACAAGAAAAGAACAAGAAACTTAAAGAAAGAGATCCAAGACTAGATTACCTTGCTAGCTTGCCAAAGCTTACCAATCTCCTTGATAATGAAAGCTTTGCCTAATGTTGTCACTCCATAGGCTTGGAATTCCTCTCACATGTTGACCTAATTACTTTCTCATTTGCAAGATGGTGGTTTAACCATCGGAGAAGAGAAGATCATACACTTGCAAGATTAACAAAAGCAATCACCCATGAGTAGTGAAGTGGCTAAGTTAGTGGTTAAACTAGTACATGGAATGAAAATCTAGCTACAAGAAGCCATTAAAGAACTAAAACAAAGCTTGAATTAGATTGCAAGAACTAAACAAAGCAAGTAATAAAGCATGTAAAGAAAGCACAAGAAACTAGAATCAAACTCAAGTAGAGGAATGGAGGATGGATCAATCCTTGCATAGCTTCAAGTTGTCACCCTTGATTACACAAGCTCTCTCCCTCACAATCACTCTCTTTTGTAATGAAATCTAGGGATAGAGAAAAAGAGGGAACTAAAGAACAAAACCTAGAGAAAAATGAAAATTACAACACCTAAAACTAATCTCCTCTCTTCTCTGATCAGTCCCAGCTCGCAGGTCTTTATGGGGTATTTATAGCATATTGAAGAAGCTTCTGGAGAGGAGTTCGTTGCCACAAAATCCGGGATCCAACGGCCTAGATCTGCCGCGGATTGCCGCGGATCTGCCGCCAGATCTGGGCCGTTGGTCCAGATCTTTCTGGTGAGATTCGTTTGTTAGGTTGTTGGCCACGTAGGATACTTGGATCTCCCAATTGGCGCGCGGATCTTGGTGAGATCTGATTTGGATTTGGCTTTATCTTTAATCTTTTAATTAATCACCTTAATTATTGCTAATTAAGGTAATTAATTTGCTAACTCTCCTTTAAGTATGTACCTGCAAATAAGTAGAGAAGAGGAGTAAAAATCACTTATTTATTTGTATTATGCATGGGAGTTGTGATGTAAAATATGCAATATTGTGTACTAATCACACCCCCACACTTATTCTTTTGCTCGTCCCGAGCAAAACAAAGAAAAAGAAAAGAAAAACTAAGCTACAAGTTTATTACACCACTTTCGCAGGTGACGCGATTGCACTGAGCATGTGCAACAAGCCGTTAAACCTCTAGGTTACCCTAGAGGAGGAGTGTTGTCTCCTGAGGGTTTTCAGCGGATTACACCCACAAAATCCATAAGAAAGAAGACAAATGTTAGTATTTTCGAAAACGCATTTTGAATAAGAGACAAGTTTACGAACTATTTTTGCAAAAATATAAGTGATCCTAGGTCATAAGTCCACCTATAATCATTCTTCCTTAAACTTAGTATCCATGCAAGATCTTGTCTTCAATTAAGGTAAGAATTCAAAATTGGATTGAATATTTTTATCTTTCATAAAACCTAGATAATATGCACACCGTGCTCTGTGAAAATTTCTGGGATTTTAACTCCAACCATAAAGCCATTTATTTATATATATTTTTTTCTTTTTCTTTCCTTAGTTTTATTAGGCTTTCTAATTCACCCATGTAGCGAGCCTATAACCGATGACTCCCAGACCAGATGGTCTTAGGGCACCAGATGAGGAAACATCCCTCGGGTTTAAGGACTCGAGTGAAAAAGGCCACAAAACTAAAGGGGATTATTCTTAATCACCGTTAGGCGTGAATAATCATGCTTCTTGAGGCACAATTACCCAGCTTAATAGGTGAGATCACTGTTAGGCGTGAGTCATCATGCTTCTTGAGGCACAATTTCCCAGCTTAATAAGTGATCTTTTATTTATATATATTTTTTCTTTTTCTTTTTCTCTTTTTTTTTTTTATTTTTTATATATATATATATGGCATTTTTGGTCTTTGTTTCCATCCCAAGAAATGTGTAAGTGTAAAGTGCATATTATCTAAGGCAAAAAATGCAAGATAAAAATATCTCCTCAATTTTACTTACTTAGCCTATAATTTTCAAACAAGATCTATTACTTCAACTAGGTTTAAGATGTCATAATTAAGGCTTTCTTAATCTCTAAGATACATCTTAATTTTCTTAAAAATAGAGCAAAACTTTGTTTCTTATTTCAAAAAGTTTTTATTTTTTATTTTTTTATTTTTATTATTTCTAAAGAAATGTAAAAAGAAAGAAAGGAAATGTAAAAGAAAGAAAGTCTAAAAACTCTATGTTAGTAAACCCTCCCCCACACTTATTTCATGCATTGTCCTCAATGCATCATGATATATGTATGCATGAAACAAAATGGAAAGGGGAGGAACAAAAATTACCTGAAGGTGGTGGTTCCGGTGGTGGTCGGATTGGTCCACGGAACATGGCCCAATCATCTTTTCTTTGGGTTTTCAGGAACCCACCAACCATATCAGAAATATGACCCACTAAAAAGATGCATGCGTGTGTTATTTTAATTATGTACATGCCCCCATCTAATTTTAAGATTTTCCAAATAATTTCAGACTCAAATTTATCAAATTCCTTGTCACAGAATGGAGTATGAACTGATAGAACTGTTGACTTGGACTCGGAAAGGAATACCGACTCAGGATTATGATTTAAATCAAGTGATGGTTCAGGAGTCGAAGTGAAGTCAGAAATTGTGTCCAAGTCAAGAAATGAAAACTCAAGTCCACAATCAGAGTTCAACGATGGAATGTGACTTTCTAAAAGTGATATCTCTTTACTTCCAATTTTAAGAAATTCAAGCTCATCACCGTACAATTCTTCAAAACTTAAGTCAACATCTTCCTTAATAATTGTACAATCAGTTTCAGAAGTAAAGAGATTGAGAAAATCAAGGTCACATTTGAGTTCAATTCCACAAAATGGAGAACTTGCCAAAATGTCAATGGAATCTTCAGAAGTGTAAAATTGGGCAAGTGCAATATGATCCTCAAAGATGAGTGATTCAACTTCATTGTGAATTGGGACTGGATTCAATGTCGGATCCGGAAAAGGATTGAAGTGAGGTAAAGATACCTGAGTCATTACTGAATCAGGAAAAAGAATTGAATCACAAAGTTGGGGTTCAAGATCACATTCCACATGTAATTCAATTAAATGTAGAGAACTTGCCAATTTATCAATGGGATTTTCAGAAGTATGGAATTGGCCAAGTTCTATGTGATCATCATAAAAGATTGGTGATTCAATTTCACAATGGATGGAAAATGGATTCAATTTTGACTTTGGAAATGGATTGAAAACCGGTAAGGATATGGAAGTCATGATTGAATCAGGAAGTAAGTTGGAATCATCAAGTGAAAGTTCAGAATCAAATTCATGTTCCAGTTCAATTTCAGGAAAAGGAAAACTTGCCAAAACGTCAATTGGATCTGGAGTTTGGACAAGTTTATTTTTAGGAGATGAAAAACTTGCCAAAATGTCAATTGGATTTGAATTTTGGACAAGTTCAAGTTTAGGAAATGAAAAACTTGCTGAAATTGAATCTGGATTTCCAAGACTACATGACTCTTTGGATTTAACAGAGTGGCTAGTGACATTAGACATAGGATGAGAATGGAGAGATTGGATCATCAAATCTATGTCACGATTTCTAGCATTTTGAGCATGGGTCATGTCTTCTAGCATCTTTCCATAATCGATGATTTCATTATTTTGATGGAAAGAGGAAGTGTTGTCTTGGAAGTGTGAGTCAAAAGTGTGTGATGATGGAAAAGTTGACTCACACAAGAAATCTTTACTCGGTTCACAAGCAAATGGTTGTTCATTATGAAAAGGTGGAACTGAGTAAGATTCTTGAGAATATGGTGGAATTGGAGAGACAAATGATTTTTGAAGTTGTTGCTCAACTCTCAGTAAATTGGCTTCTATACTCCTTTGCAACTCAGATTTTTCTTCAAAGGGAGGTTCAGAAAAAGGAGTATATGAAGTGGACTCAGGAAATGAATATGGTGGACAAGGTGAATATGGTGGACAGGGATTTTGATAATTTGACTCGGGGTACTGGAATCCCCAATTACTCGGTAAAGAGTTGAAATTATTTTGGACATTATAATTATTAGATGGGGGGTATGGGTCGTAGTGATTCGGATAAGGCCAACCCGGTGTCTGTGGTTGGTGCATATCATAAAATACCGGGTTGGAATTATCCGAATATGGAGTGTGTGTGACATATGGATGGAAAGAATTGTAATTATAAGCCATATCACACAATCACAAACAAACTAACAAACAAACAAACAAACAAAAGAAGAAAAGAAAAATCTAACCTAAGTTAGGGTAGACTTAGACCTAGACGACTCCTAACAATAGATCGTCCACAGGAGGTTCAGTGTAGACTCTAACCACAAGCTAATCAGCCAGGGAAGGGTAAGGTTGGTGGGAGGTTTTCCGTCCGGAGACGTTCCTTAATTAAGTAACCAGCAACCTTCGGGCTTTCGGCCCTCAACCCCTTTCCTAGACACCGATTTTGCAAGAGTTAAATTCCAACACTTTTCCCCCTTAGGATAATCTCCTAAGTGAGTCCGAGATGTCCCTAGGGCCAACGTCTACTTTTATTAATTTAGGCTTGGGTTAGTGAGTGCTTGGGAAAATGGTTTTCGGGCTAAGGAAAGGGTAATGACCTCCCCCACCTTATCTTATTTACGGGTATGCCCTTAAATTTGAATTGTGCAAGTGTACAAGAAATATAGCTAGGATACACTCAAAGCATGAAAATCAAGCAAGGAGTTTGTCCTAGTCTAAATGCAATGCAAACACGTACCTTGCCTCCAGCACTCTTCAACAGTAAAAGTAAAGGATTGAAGAGACACGTGCCTAAAATGCAAGTGTCTAAACAATTTTTAACAATTCAACCAACTTTTTACTGTTTTTTAATTAAGTAGGAGTAGGATGCAGAATACAGGAAATAAAGTATAGAAACAGATGTATTTTACAGAACCAGAGGCCCTGCAGAAAATTGGTGAGTAGTGAACTCCTTATTGCCGCGTTCCCACGGCAAAGTGCCGTGGATCCGCGGCAATTTGGAGGGATCCTGGGCTCTGCTTTCTTGAGCAGAGTCCCAGGTCCACTTGTATGTTACTGCAATGAATAGTTTCCTGTTTTCTTCTCCTGTAACCTGCAACAGAGAAGAATAATCGTTTAGTACTTCACTTTAAACCAAAAAAATACGTTGCTCTCCCCGGCAACGGCGCCATTTTGATTAGACGGAAAAGGTGTACTTATTATGTGTATAAAGATGTATTTGATGTACCCTTTCTTGTCTCCGTTATAGCACAAGGCTATACCGAGTCGGATCTCAGGGAGAGCTCGCGATAGAAGCTTTAAACGTTAGGTTGTGAAGTGATAAAACTAGTAGTCTTCTCTTGATTATAAACTTAGTGATGCAAAAGAAACTAAAAGAAGATGGATATGTTCATGTGGAAGTCGTTGGAAAAGAAATCAAGAATTGGTTGTGGTATTCACAAGAAAAGAACAAGAAACTTAAAGAAAGAGATCCAAGACTAGATTACCTTGCTAGCTTGCCAAAGCTTACCAATCTCCTTGATAATGAAAGCTTTGCCTAATGTTGTCACTCCATAGGCTTGGAATTCCTCTCACATGTTGACCTAATTACTTTCTCATTTGCAAGATGGTGGTTTAACCATCGGAGAAGAGAAGATCATACACTTGCAAGATTAACAAAAGCAATCACCCATGAGTAGTGAAGTGGCTAAGTTAGTGGTTAAACTAGTACATGGAATGAAAATCTAGCTACAAGAAGCCATTAAAGAACTAAAACAAAGCTTGAATTAGATTGCAAGAACTAAACAAAGCAAGTAATAAAGCATGTAAAGAAAGCACAAGAAACTAGAATCAAACTCAAGTAGAGGAATGGAGGATGGATCAATCCTTGCATAGCTTCAAGTTGTCACCCTTGATTACACAAGCTCTCTCCCTCACAATCACTCTCTTTTGTAATGAAATCTAGGGATAGAGAAAAAGAGGGAACTAAAGAACAAAACCTAGAGAAAAATGAAAATTACAACACCTAAAACTAATCTCCTCTCTTCTCTGATCAGTCCCAGCTCGCAGGTCTTCATGGGGTATTTATAGCATATTGAAGAAGCTTCTGGAGAGGAGTTCGTTGCCACAAAATCCGGGGATCCAACGGCCTAGATCTGCCGCGGATTGCCGCGGATCTGCCGCCAGATCTGGGCCGTTGGTCCAGATCTTTCTGGTGAGATTCGTTTGTTAGGTTGTTGGCCACGTAGGATACTTGGATCTCCCAATTGGCGCGCGGATCTTGGTGAGATCTGATTTGGATTTGGCTTTATCTTTAATCTTTTAATTAATCACCTTAATTATTGCTAATTAAGGTAATTAATTTGCTAACTCTCCTTTAAGTATGTACCTGCAAATAAGTAGAGAAGAGGAGTAAAAATCACTTATTTATTTGTATTATGCATGGGAGTTGTGATGTAAAATATGCAATATTGTGTACTAATCAATTGTCATAACAAGATTCCTCAAATGTGTGATTGATCGAAATATCAATCATGCTGACCTCCTCATGGTCATCCATTACAGGTAGTTGGGAACTAGTGTAAAAAACATTTAGCTCGACTGTCATATTCTCAAACGACATGGTCATAACTCCATTTCTACATTTAATGACAGTATCAGCGGTAGTAAGGAATGGTCTACTCATCGGCGGAAAAACGAGCACAAAAAATGTATGTTTTGAAATCAATATTTAAAGTGTGTGTGCTTTGACTTCCTTGATTCTTCCGTTATAGTATAGAGACTAAACGGGTCGAATCCACATGTACGGGAAGCGATAGAAGTTTTACCGGTATGTTCACGAGTGTGGTAACGGTTCTTCTATATTTTAAAGAACGAAAAGAAAAGAAAACAAGAATGAAAAGAGAAGAGTATAGTGAAACATGAAGAAGTGGGAAATATAGAAAAGATGGTTTTTGTAATTTTTGATATATTTCTAAAATAAAGTAAAAAGAGAAGGAAAATTCATGGCTACTAACTACTAATGGCTCTACTAATATGCTAACCTCTTATTGATAGTTGCTTCACATGTATCCTTGACCATCACTAGTCCTTAATTCAAGAGCGTTTCAAAGCATGGCTCAAAAGATAACTTTCATATCCAAACTCAACAAAACAAGTACAAGCTACACTTAAACCATCAAAACTAAACAAGAGCAAGTATGGAATAAAGTAAAGTTAGCTTGTGAGAGAGTTAGGATGTTAGAGTGTTAGAATCCATCATCATGAGCCATCAATGACTCTTGCAAGAGCAAGGCCAAGTAGAGGCTATTAGATTCATGTGGATTATCAAGTGAGAAGTTAGCAAGTAAGTGGTTAGCAGTTAGTTGCCATGAGAGAAAATTAGCTAAGCATGTAAAAGAGTTAGAGAGAAGAAAATAAGGAGAGATAGAGAGAGAACCTTTCATAGATTGTTACATTTCATTATAAGTACTCTTGCTTTCCACTCATATACTACTCTCACAAGATCTATAGTTAATGAAAAATACAAAGGAGAAAGAAGAAGAACAACTAAGCTAAACTATCCTAAAACTACAACATGGAGAAGAAAACCCTAAATACTATCCTAAAAACTCTTTCTCCCTCAGCTCTGAAAATCTCAGGGCTTTTATAGGTGAAAGGGGCGCCAGGATACATGTACGGAGCCGCGCGTCAAATCACGACGCGCGGCTCTAAGACATTGTCGCAAAAATGAGGCAATTATCGCATTTTCGCGGTAATACTAGGGCGGCGCGCGTGGCGCCGCCTGCTGCGCGCCCCCGCTTGTCCCCTGTCGGTTGTACTTCCTAGAATCCAGATTTGGGCCCCAGATTTTGACGAAACCACCCTCCAAGGTCAATGGCTATTCTTATAGGATTTTAATCACTAATTAAATGGGATTTTTGGGCTTCTTCTTCATTTCATGCCATGGACCTAGAAACATACAAGACAGGTGTAATTAACAGGATTTAATATTAAATAAATATGAAGATGTGACATGAAATATGCAACTTTAGAGACTAATCACACCCCCACACTTATCTTTTGCTCGTCCCAAGTAAAACAAAAAACTAAGAAAATTATTTCAACACTTTCGCAGGAAATGCGATTGCACTGAGCATGTGCAACAAGCCGTTAAACCTCTAGGTTTCCCCTAGAGGAGGAGTTTTGTCTCCTGAAGTTTTTCAGCAGATTACACCTACAAAATCCATGAAGAAAGAACTTAATTTTAATATTTTGAAAACACATTTTAAAATAGAGAAAAGTGTTAAAATATTTTTGTGAAAATTTATGTGATCCAAGGTCATAGGTTAACCATAAATTATTCTTTCTTAAACTAAGTCTAAATGCAAAATCTTGTTATAAATTTTAAAAATCTTTTTGAGATGAACTTAACTGTTTGGATGATTCGATTAGAGATGCCTTGGTTAGTTACATACCTCCAAAAGATATAGTTAATTCAAGTTTTGAGGAGATGTATGACGATGGCTCATATTTTTAGGTATTCATGTTGCACCAATAATATTGTGTGATAACGAGGATGAATTTGTAAAGAGTGGTAGAGAGAAAAGAGGAGAAAGAGGAAAGTGATGAATAAGTTGGAGAGAATGAGAGCTAAAGTGACAAAAAGATTGACCTCTCTAACTTCATTACTAAAGAGAACACATTGGGGATAGACCTAAATATATCTATAAGTGTACCTCTTTTATATTTTATTTCAAGCATTGAGGACAATGCATGAGATAGGTGTGGGGAAGGGTTTACTAACATTCTAACATAGGTAGGTTTACAGACAATTTTTTTCTTTTAAAAACTTTTTGAAAAAGAAAACAATATTTTGATTTATTTTTAAAAGAAGTTGAGTTATATTTAAGGAATAGGAAAATCATAATTACGATTTTTTAATACTTGGTTAAAATAAGATTAATCAATCCACAGATCATTTCTGACCTGTTCTAGACCCCAACGGCTATATTTTCAGACCCCTATAAAATAGATCTTTGTAGCCAGTTTTCACCAAGATTTCTTAGAGCCAAATTTTCCATCTTCTATAGAGTTTTTAACAAGTTTTCAAAACAAGTTTTAGAGCTTTAATCTCTCTATCTTTATTTGTTTCAAAATTTTTGAAAAATCAAAAAGAAAACAAGTTTTGGGATTCTAGTTCTTGTCCAAAATTTTGATATCTTATCTAGCATTTTTCCTAAATGTTTTCTTTGTGTTTTATTTTCCAAAACAATTTGTATTCTCACACTTGAGCTATCAATTCTATTCCTATCTTTAGGATCTTTTTTTGTGAGAAAATTGTTTGTGATCCTTTGAGATCTCCAAGAGAGTTTATGAACATTGGATCACCAAGTTGTAAACTTTTTTTTTGCTTTGGCTTTGTACCCTCCCTCTTGTGTAGAGGTGATTGTGTTTGAGAGAGGAGTTGTGTACTCCTAATGTTGAGATGTAATTCCTCAGTGGAGGTCCCTCTGTGGAAGGCCCTGTGTGGACATAATGAAAATCTTTCTGTGTAAAGGCGGGGACGTAGAGTAGTGGCTCGAACCTCGAAAAATATCTTGGTGTTTGCGTTTGATCCACTATCTCTCAATTCTCTCTCTTTTATCTTGAATTGCTTTACATTATTCATATTCATATGCTAGATATAGTTTGTTTGTGCCCATACTTGTGTTCAACCAAGAAGCTTATTAAAGCACCTAAACTCTTAGTCTTGAAGAATCTAGAGGAGTAGCTTAAGAACCCTTCACGGAAAATTCAGACTCATTCTTGGTTACACATTGTGTGTTTGCAATTAATTTTTAAATTCCACATTATTCGTCTTAGATTATCTAGTACACCTATTCACCCCCCTCTAGGTGTACTTTCATGACCGACGTGCAAAGAAATATGCACAACCCCTTGCCTTTAGGGCCGATCGACCGACTGAATCAAACCCACTCTCGAATTTGGTTGGTCGACTAGGCGGTCGACTGATAGGGCAACTGGCCTGGGGACGGTCGATCGTGCAGTCGATCGGCAACCCCAACGATCATTTTTATGACCGTTGGCCAGTCAACCGACACGCCATTCTGGCCAGAAAACTATGCCCAACGGCTAATTTTCTAAACCCTATAAATAAGGGTCTTTTGGCCAGTTTTGGGTAAGATTTTGGAGAGATTTAGAGCCAGTTTTTCCTATCTTTTACAAAGGTCTTCCAATAAGTTTTTAGGCATAACTTCCATATTAAAAGCGTGTTTATAAAAGAGTATTTTTCTTGAGCTTTTCAAAAGGGTTTATCTTGAGTTTTCCACCTCTTCAATCTATCTAGCTTTCTCACACAAGCTTGAGCTTTTCCATTGCTATATCCATCTTATAGGGATCCTTGTTTGTGAGAGTTTGTTTGTAATCAAGAGAAGTGATCAAAAATGTTCCACCTTGTATTGAGGAGTTGTAGAGGTTGCGGCCATAGCGAGCTTGCGAGTTCGCGTGTGTTGTTCTTGCGGGAACAAGTGAGGGACTTGCGGGTCTAAGAGTTCTTGAGAGAGCTCGTTGTAGGTGTTGCGGCATCGAGTGATCTTACGGGATCATTTTTAGTGAAAATCCTTCATTGCGGTGAAGGCGGGGACGTAGAGCAAATGGCTCGAACCTCGAAAAAATTCTCCAGTGTTTGTGATTGATCATCTTTCTCTCTCTCTGTCTCTCTTTAATCACTTGTATTTATATCTTGCATAATTATTATAATTGTGCTCATCTATTACATGCTTGATATTACTTGTGCTCAATAGATATACTTACTTAGGTTGTTTGATATCTTGCATTGTTATTATTGTTTATTCTTTATATGCTTGATATTGTATTTGTGCTCACACAAGTATTGAACCAAGAGAGCTATAGCAGCACCTCAACTCTTTGTCTAGAGGAATCTTGAGGAGATAGTCCAGAGCCCTTCACCAGGAATTCGGTTACACTCTTTAGTTATACTTTGTGTGTTAGAATAAAAGTTTTAGTTTGCATAATTAGTTTTAATACCGTATTTGTTTGGCATCTGATTAGCAAGTCACTTATTCATCCCCTCTCTATGTGACCTACAAGTGGTATCAGAGCTTGATGCTCTTGATTTGGGTCTAAAAATCTAGAGTTAAAGATCTTATTTTTGCTGATCACAATATTTGCATAGACACACATAGATTCCATTTCTCCTCCCATGTTTGACATTCTTAACTTCCAAACTTGGAAAGTTAAGATGTTTATGTATCTCAAAACCCTAGGTATTCATGTATATCTTGCCACCATTAAAGATTCATATTTTGTAAATGGCAAGCATCTTGAGGTTCATGTAAAAGCCATTCATACTTTGAAGCTAACCCTAAATGATGATTATTTATCTAAGATTTCTAATTATTGATTTAGCTTTTATAATTTGGAACACTCTCATTACTCTCGGTGAAAAAACACCACATGACAAGGAGAGTGACTCGGATGAATGAAGTGATGCTTCCAATATATACTATATGGTCCAAGGGGACGACCCCCGTGAGCTAAATTCTGATTCCGAGTTTGAAGAATAGATGCCATATGATGATCTTGCATTACTTTGCAAGATGCCCTTTAAAAAATATGATTTGTTAAAGGATGAAAACAAAATTTTAAAAAATAAAATGATTTTGTTTTAAAAGAAAAAGATTCTTTCCAAAATAAATTTGAAATTATTTTCAAAGAAAATAAATCTTTGAAAAATAAAGTTGTTTTGATGTCTAAAGAAAAGGAAATTATTTTAAATGAAAATGAACCTTTGAAAAAGAAAATTATTTCGTAAGAAACAAATTTCACATATTCATGCACATACCCCACGACATACATTTCATGCACGCCATGCTTATACACATCATACTCATTTGTATGCTAGAGTGTACAAATATATACATTGTGGCCGCAAAGGCCATCTTGTAAAATTTTATTTTGATAGAATTAATTCTTTAAAATTTGCAAATAAAAGACTTAGGTTCCAAATGCTAACCCCCATGAACCCAAAAAAAATGAGCACCAAAATCCTCACCTCTTGTTTTTTATGTAGGTGTGGGATCCCACAAAATGTGAGAGGATTGGTGTCTTGGTAGTAGATGCAATCGGAGTTTGATAGACATATCTTGGATGCATCTTTATTAAGGAGTTTGGTGGAGGACCACCTTATTTTTTTGAGAAATGGATTGGCTACATCGGTTTTGCTAACCATTTCATCCTCCACTTTTAAAAATATTTTTAATGCTTATATGCTTATGTAGTAACCTTGACTCCATAATATGTTATTTTGTGCTTAAGGATGAGTTGATAGGTTGTTATGCTATGCATGTATTTTTAAAAAACTTTCTTTATGTTTTCAAATGAATTTACATGCCTATGGTTGATTCATGTTTTTATATGCTTTAGATAAAGCATACTTTGATTTACATGTTTATATCATACGTCCTTATGTAAATCTTATTTAAACTTGTGTTATATATGTAAAATTTTTGAGTTACATGCTATACATATTTTATTTCATTTGTGTACTAAATTTTATGTTGATTGTACATTGTATGTCTTAGTTTTGATGATTCTTGTATGATTATATGATACATCATATTTTTTTTGAGATAAAGAATTTTCATATGAGTTTTATTTTTGAGCCTTATTGGTTTATCTTCATGAATGTGTTATTCACAAGACTATTGTACACTCACCTTTATATTTAATCATGACTTTTTTTCATGAGCATATGTTTTTATGCTGCATAGTTCTTGAGTGTCAATTATTGTGTATTTAGAATATTTTCATGAGATATATTCATGTATTTGTTCCTTACTTGAAGGATTTCATAATAGTTTTCAAAATTTTCTTAAAACTAGTTTCGTATTCTTCAATTGGTAGAGGTTTCAACCTATGTTAAAATTATTTTCAAAATATTATTTTTTGAAAACTTCTTATAAGGATGGTTCGTTGGGCGACCATACCTTGTATGCCTTATTGAATATATTTTTTTAAACATGTGCATGATAAGGTAGTAGTTATGAGTTATACACATACATATCATGAAAATTAATTTTTTGTATACTTATACTTGTTTTCTAATATGTATGTATCGTATTTCAATTGGTATTTAAATTGATCATATTTACATATATATGATTTCTTGTGTTAGATTAAAATGTTTATACATATTCTTTATAGCACAAATTGCTTTATGCTAAGCTTAATTTAATTTTAAATGTTAATTGATATCTTTTACAAGCCACTGCATCATTTTCAAAAAGGAGAGAAGAAAAATTCTTTGACTTAAAATGATTTCTTTGATTTATCAAAATTTGTTTGTTGATTTCAAATGATATCAAAATATTCAATTGGTATCTTAATATTTATATTTATTGATTTAACAAAAAAATTTTGTTGATTACAAGTGGTATCAAAATTTGTTGTTTTATTTTAATTGGTATCAAAATTTGTTTTAATCGGTATTCAAAATTTGCTTTGACTTGTATTGCTTATATGCAAGGGGAGCTTAACATCTCCTCTATGTATAGATTCATGTTGAGTGTATTTTCTATAAAGAAGTGCCTGACCTCTTTTCTTTATATGGTACACGTGTGTAGGGAGAGCTTAACATCTCCATCTATACATTATATATTATGCTTATATAGGTTAAAGCTTAGTCATCCCTTCTCCATGTAATGCATGTATGCAGGGAGAGTTAACTTACTATTCTCCTCATTAATTTATATCGCATATACATATATATTGTTTGTTTTTCTTCACCCCTTGTTGATGAATTGACAAAAAGGGGGAGAAGAGAACGATTGAGAGAGTTTATATATACATGTTATGTCTTTGTTTATGCGTATATGTTTAGTATTTTGTTTATGCACTTTTATTGAATATCTTTATGTCTTTGCTATGCATGAATTAAGAGGGAGCTTAAATGAACCTTATCTTTAATCCATGCATATATAACTTCATGAGTTTTATCATCATCAAAAAGGGAGAGATTATTGGCCCAAAGGCCCATCACTCTAGTTTTGATGATAATTAACTCATATAGTTATAGTACTAATGATCGTGTGCTTAATAAGTTTCAGATATTCAATCAATATCTTCGTCGGTGTTTAGCTTCAATAAAAGATTCGAAGTCAAGTTTTGAAATTAGCGCATGTTGATTCAAGAGTTCACGCTTTAAGATCGCATTAAGTACTCAAAGAAGAGTCTAACTCGTTGGGATCAAGTTTGGATCAAGAAAGATAGAAAAGAAGATTTTCAAGAGAAGATTTTTTAAGACTTGAGTCCTAGTTTGTAAGTTTAAGATTTTTTTTTTAATAAAATATAAAGGATAGATTAGTTGTTGATTGATCAAGCTTATACACACACACACAAAATTTACATACCATTTTCATAAGAAATAATTTTTAGTTTTGATTTTAGTTTTGAGCTTCAAAGAATGCATCTTTATGTTTTATGAACAGATTCCATCAAAACAAGTTTACATGATTTATATGTGTATTGGATTTCATCCATACATTGTTTATAAACTTCTTTTGATGAGTCATTTGTTTAAGTTTTGTATTTATCAAAACATATTTAGAGCTTATTGTGAAGAATAAGTATATTTCATTTTCTTTGTGTATTGAATTTTATTCATACATATTATACTTCAAAAGTGTTTAAATATCTTGTGTTTGTATTTATATAAGTTTTGAAAAAAATTGGTTTTTCATTTTGAAGTTGGTTTTTGAATAATAAGGTTTTCGGTTTAAGCCCAAAATTCTATACCTCAAAAATAGTTCAAGTTGTTTGTAATATGTGTTGATTTTTTATCACACATATTTATATTTCAAAGTATTGATAAGAACTTATTTTTGTAGATTTTATGAAATTTTATTAGAATTTTTAGGGTTTTACAAGTCCAAGTTCAAACCTGAAAAACCCTGATTTGGGTTGTTGGCGATTGACTGACCGGTCGACCGAAGCATGGCTCGGTTGACCGATTGGTTAACCGATGTGCACAGAAACGTGCATAAGCCCTTGCCTTTGGGTCGGTCGACCGACTGGATTAAACCTACTATCGGGTTTGGTCGGTCGACCGGGCAGTCGACCGACAGGGCAAGTGGCCTGGGGGCGGTCGACCGGTAGCCCAAACAGTTGTTTTTATGATTGTTCGCCGGTCGACCGGCCAGTCGACCGACAGGCCATTCTGGCCCGAAATCTGTGCCCAAGGCTATTTTTCTAAACACTATAAATATGGAGTCTTTTGGCTAGTTTTAGGTAAGACTTTGGGGAGTTTAGAGCCAGTTTTTCCTATATTTTACACAGGTTTTCCAACAAGTTTTAGGCATAACTTCCATATCAAAAGAGTGATTATAAAAGAGTATTTTTCTTGAGCTTTTCAAAAGGGTTTATCTTTAGTTTTTCACCTCTTCAATCTATCTAGTTTTCTCACACAAGCTTGAGCTTTTCCATTACTATATCCATCCTATAGGCATCCTTGTTTGTGAGAGTTTGTTTGTGATCAAGAAAAGTGATCACAAGTGTTCCGCCCCTTGTATTGAGGAGTTGTAGAGGTTGCGATCTTGGCGAGCTTGCAGGTTCACGTGTGTTATTCTTGCGGGAACAAGTGAGGGCCTGGCGGGTCCAAGAGTTATTGTGGGAGATCATTGTAGGTGTTGCGGCACCGAGTGATCTTGAGGGATTATTTTTAGTGAAAATCCTTCATTGCGGTGAAGGCAGGGACGTAGAGCAAGTGGCTTGAGCCTTGAAACAATTTTTTCATGTTTGCGATTGCTCATCTCTCTCTCTCTCTATTCACTTGTGCTTATATCTTGCATGCTTATTATAATTGTGCCCATCTATTACATGCTTGATATTACTTATGCTCAATAGGTATACTTGCTTGGGTTGTTTGATATCTTGCGTTGTTATTATTGTTTATTCTTTATATGCTTGATATTTTATTTGTGCTTACACAAGTATTGAACTAAAAGAGCTATAGTAGCACCTCAACTCTTAGTCTAGAGGAATCTTGAGGGGATAGTCCAGAGCCCTTCACCAGGAATTCGGCTACACTCTTTAGTTATACTTTGTGTGTTAGTATAAAAGTTTTAGTTTGCATAATTAGTTTTAATACTGTATTTGTTTGGCATTTGATTAGAAAGTCACCTATTCACCCTCTCTCTAGGTGACCTACAAATGGTATCAGAGCTTGGTGCTCTTGATTTGGGTCTAAAAACCTAGAGTTAAAGATCTTATTTTTGCTGATCACAATATTTGCTTATACACACATAGATTCCATTTCTCCTCCCATGTTTGACATTCTTAACTTCCAAATTTGGAAAGTTAAGATGTCTATGTATCTCAAAACCCTAGGTATTCATGTATATCTTGTCACCATTAAAGATTCATATTTTGTAAATGGCAAGCATCTTGAGGCTAATGAAAAAGTCATTCATGCTTTGAAGCTACCCCTAAATGATGATTATTTATCTAGGGTTTCTAACATTGATTCAGCTTTTGTAGTTTGAAACACTCTCATCACTCTTGGTGAACAAACGCCACATGATAAGGAGAGTGACTCAGATGATGGAAGTGATGCTTCCAATATATGCTATATGATCCAAGGGATGACCCCTTTGAGGTAAATTCGATTCTGAGTTTGATGAAGAGATGCTATATGATGATCTTGCATTGCTTTACAAGATGCTTCTTAAAAAATATGATTTGTTAAAGGATGAAAATAAAAGTTTGAAAAATAAAAATGATTTTATTTTAAAAGAAAAATATTCTCTCCAAAATATATTTGAAATTATTTCAAAAGAAAATGAATCTTTGAAAAATAAAGTTATTTAGATGTCTAAAAAAGGAAGCTATTTTAAAAATGAACTTTTGAAAAAAATTGTTTTAAAGGTAAAAGAAAATATTTCTATTTCTAAAAAGAAAAAAGATTTTGTTTGTCATGTTTCTTCTTCTAAAATTAATAATGATATTTGTATTGTGAATAAGAAAATTGACTGTTTTGGCTCCACTTTGGGCCAATGTGTTTTTAACCACTCTAAATTGGATTCTATGTTTCGTAAGAAACAAATTTCACATATTCATGCACATATCCCACAGCATACATCTCATGCACACCATGCTCATACACATCACACTCATTTGTATGCTAAAGTGTACAAATGTTCACATTATGGCCGCAAAAGCCATCTTGCAAAATTTTATTTTGATAGAATTATTTCTTTAAATTTTGCAAATAAAAGGGTTTAGGTTCCAAATGCTAACCCCCATGGACCCAAAAAGATATGGGTACTAAAATTCTCACATCTTATTTTTGATGTAGGTGTGAGCTCTCACAAAATGTGAGAGGATTAGTGCCTTGGTAGTAGATGCAATTGGAGCTTGATGGACATATCTTGGATGCATCGCTATCAAAGAGTTTTGGTAGGAGAACCACCTCATGTTTGGAGAAATGGATTGGCTACATCAGTTTTGATAACCATTTTATCCTCCACTTTTAAAAATATTTTAATGCTTATATGCTTGTATAGTAACCTAGGCTCTATTATATGTTGTTTGTGCTTAAGAATAAGTTGACAGATTGTTATGCTATGCATGTATTTTTAAAAAACTTTCTTCATGTTTCAAATGGTTTTACATTCCAATTTATTTTAGTTGATTCATATTTCTATATGCTTTAGATAAAGCATATTTTAATTTATACGCTTATATCATGTCCTTACATAAATCATATTGAAACTTGTGTTATACATGTACAATTTGTAAGTTATATGTTATACATGCTTTATTTCATTTGTGTACTCTATTTTATATTTGATTGTACATTGTACGTCTGAGTTTTAATGATTCTTGCATGATTATATGATATATCATATTTTTTTGAGAAAAAAATTTTCATATAAGTTTTTTTTTAGCCTTATTGGTTTATCTTGATGAATGCGTTATTCACATGACTATTGTACACTCACCTTTATGTTTACTCCTGACTTTATTTTCATGAGCACATGTTTTTATGCTTCATAAAACTTCAGTGACAATTATTGTGTAATTAGCATGTTTTCATGAGAAATATTCATGTTTTTGTTCCTTACATAAAGGATTTCGTAATAGTTTTCAAAATTTTCTTAAAACTAGTTTTGTATTCTTCAATTGGTAGAGTTTTAAGCCTATATTAAAATTATATTTTTTTTTGAAAACTTTTACCCTAAAGGGCGGTTGGTTGGGCGACCATACCTTGTGTGCCTTAATAAATATTTTTTTAAGCTTGTGCATGATAGGGTGGTAGTTATGAGTTATACACAAACATATTATGAAAATTAATTTTTTGTATACTCATACTTATTTTCTATATATATATGCATCATATTTCAATTGGTATTTAAATTGATCATACATGCATATATATGATTTCTTTTGCTAGATTAAAATGTTCATACATATTCTTTATAGCACAAAATTGCTTTATACTAAGCTTGATTTTAGTTCTAAATGTTAATTGATATCTTTTACAAGCTAGTGCATCATTTCAAAAGGAGGGAAGAAAAATTCTTTGACTTAAAATAATTTTTTTGATTTATCAAAATTTATTTATTGATTTCAAGTGATGTCAAAATCTTCAATTGGTATTTCAATATTTATATTTATTGATTTAACAAAATTTATTTTTGTTGATTACAAGTGGTATCAAACTTTGTTGTTTTGTTATATCAAAATTTGTTTTAATCGGTATTCAAAATTTGTTTTGACTTGTATTGCTTATATGCAAGGGGAGTTTAATATCTCCTCTATGTATAGATTCATGTTGAGTGTATTTTTTATAAAAAAGAGCTTGACCTCTTTTCTTTATATGGTACACGTGTATTGAGGGAGCTTAACATCTCCGTATATTCATTGTATATTATTCTTATATGGGTTAGGGCTTAGTCAGCCCTCCATGTAATGCATGTATGCAGAGGAAGTTAACTTACTCTCCTCTTCAATAATTTATATGGTACATACATATATATTGTTTGTTTTCTTCACCGCTTTATTGATGAATTGACAAAAAGGGGGAAAAGGGAAGAATTGAGAGAGTTTATATATGCATGCTATGTCTTTGTTTATGCATATATGCTTAGTATTTTGTTTATGCATTTTTATTGAATATCTTTATGCTTTTGCTATTCATGAGTTAAGGGGGAGCTTCTATGAAGCTTATCTTTAATCCATTCATATATAACTCCATGAGTTTTGTCATCCTCAAAAGGGGGGAGATTATTGACCCAAAGGCCCATCACTCTAGTTTTGATGATGATTAACTTATATAGTTATAGTACTAATGATATTGTGTTTAATAAGTTTTAGATATTCAATCAAGATCGTAGTCGGCGTTTAGCTTCAACAAAAGATTCGAAGTAAAGTTTTGAAGTTAGCACGTGTTGATTAATGAGTTCGCTCTTCAAGATCGCATCAAATAGTCAAAGAGGAGTTTAGTTCGTTTGGATCAAGTCGAGATGGAGAAGAAGACTTTCAAGAGAAGATTTTCAAGGCTTGAGTCCTACTTTGTAAGTTTAATATTTTTATTTTAGATAAAATGTAAGAGATAGATTAGTTATTGATTGCTCAAGCTCAGACACATACACACAAAAACAATTTACATACTATTTTCATAAGAAATAGTTTTTAGTTTTGGTTTTGGTTTTGAGCTTCAAAGAATACATCTTTATGTTTTATGAATAGATTCCATCAAAACAAATTTACATGGTTTATATGTATATTGAATTTCATCCATGCACATTGTTGCTTCATATTGTTTAGAAACTTCTTTTGATGAGTTTATATCATATGTTTAAACTTTGTATTTATCAAAACTTATTTATGAAATCACCTAGAGGAGGGGGGGTGAATAGGTGATAATGCTAATCTAGTCAACTTAATGCGGAATTTAAAAACTAATTGCAATTACACAATATGCAAGAAACAAATGATGCACACAACCAAGCCAAGCATATAAGTATGAATGAACAATGTGAAATGATGCAAGGCACAAAGTAAAGAGAGAGAGATAGAGTAAGAGTCAAAGGATCAAGCGCAAATAATAAGATATGTTTCGAGGTTCGAGCACCCAGCTCTACATCCCCGCCTTCACCCAGAAGGATTTAAAGTCCACTAGCTTGTCCACAAAGGACTCCCACAAAGGGAACCTCCACCAAGGATTTGAGGCAATAACAATTACAAGGAGTACCCAACTCCTCTCCTTACAAACACAACCTCCTCCTTGAGGCACAACTCCAAGCCAACAAACAATCACCTCACAACTTGAGGGATTTGCACAAAGCAACACAAGGATCACCTCACACCTTGAGGGATACAACCCAAAGACACAAAGCCAAGAAAAGATTGGGTTTACAACTTGGTGGTCTAACAAACAACCACAAACAATTTCTTTCACCCACACAAAGATCCTATAGAATAAGATAATAGATGTAGCTCAAGTGTGGAGAAAACCAATGGAATGGAAATCAAAATCACAAAGAAAATCCTTGGGAAAAACTGAAACCAAGATATAGAAGTTGAATCAAAACTCTTTTTCTCAAAAACCCTTTTCTTTGAACCCTAGCAAAAAACACCAAATAGATTGTTCAATTTAAGTCCAAAAACTTCTTTTGATTGCTGTGAAAACACTAGAGAGTAGGAAAAAATTAGCTCTTAAAATCTTAGAGAAAATTGGCCACTAATGGAGTATTTATAGTACCCAGAAAAATATAGCCGTTGGCAGCAATTTCTGCCAAAAATGAACTACTGGTCGACCACTCGGTCGACCGGCCAACGGTCACATTTTGATCGCTGGCAGCAACCGGTCGACCGTGCGGTCGACCGCCCAAAAACAGAGAGCACTGCTCTCTGGTCCGGTCGACCGGCCGGTCGACCGTCCCGAGTGTCTGTCAGACGTGCACAGGGCTGTGCACGTCGGTCGACCGGTCGACCGGCCCTTGGTTCGGTCGACCGTGCGGTCGACCGACCTGGCCTGTCAGCCACTGTTCTGGGTCAGAAAAACAGGTTATTTTTAATCCTAAAAATTCACATAAAATTTCTAAAATTACACAAAAATAGTTTTATCATTTTACATTGAAATATAAACTTGCGTTAAATATTTCAACACAAATATCAAACATTTTGAACCAATTTTTATGTTATAGAAATTTTGCCAAAAACCAAAAGCCGTATTTTCTAAAACTTGATTTTGAATAGAAAATACGTTTTGTCCAAAACTCATCCAAATACAAAAACATGACATTTAAACACTTTGAAGCATGTTGTATATGGATAGAAATCCAATATACAAGAAACATATATATATCCATGTTTTTGATTTAATTCCAAAATATGTTTTGTTAGAATTACCAAAACATAAAACACATGAAATAGACTATCAAGCTAAGTTTGTTTAAGAGTTGAAGCATGCATGTATATAGAACAAATCTAATATACATTAAACCATGTAAACTTGTTTTGATATAATATCTATTCATGCAAACCAAGATCGGTTAAACCAAAAACCGAAAACCAATATTTAAAACGTGAAACGTGTGTGTTGTGAACTTGAGCATATCATACTATTCTAATCTTTACAATTTGGATCTAAATACAAAACTAAACTAGGTGCCGATGTCTTCTTGTAGAGCGCAATCTCCAAGCCGACTCGATCCAAAACTCTTTGATCTACCGAGCAAGTGCTATATATGATCTTTGACGCTCGGGCTCTTGAATCAACATGTGAAAGCTTCAAAATCATCTTGTTGAAGCTAATCACCAACTAATAACTTGATTAATGATCTGAAACTAAATAACACAAGATTATTAGTACACATAACTACATTAGTTAATCATCATCAAAACTAGAGTGGAAGGCCTTTGGGCCAACAATCTCCCCCTTTTTGATGATGACAAAACTCATGGAGTTATATATGCATGGATTAAAGTTAAGCTTCAAATAAGCTCCCCCTTAACTCATGCATAAACAAATAAACATAAATATGCAATGAATATGAAACACGAAACATGCATAGATATGCATAAAACAATAAAAGGTTCTAGATACCAATAAAATTTTCAAAAACAAATAAACATGCTCTAGATACCAATTAAACTAAACAAATAAACATGCTCTAAACACCAATTAAACTTAATATATACAAAACAATACTAATGATCTCTTTTACAAGCTCTTGATACCAAAAATAAACATGTTCTATAAATAATGCTTTTGATACCAAATGAACTTAATAAAAACATAAAACATGCATACAAATATGCATATATAAACTCAAATTCTTCTCCCCCTTTTTGTCAATCATCAACAAAGGGGTCAAAAACAAAACAAAACTAATAAAAACATATTCTTCTCCCCCTTTTTATTAAAAAAAATCAATCAAGGGATGTTCTCCCCCTTTTGTCTAAAATCAAATATGATACCAATTTAAAAGTGAAAACTATACCAATTGAAAAACAAAAATCTTGATACCAATTGATAAGTAAACAAATATCATATCAATTGAAATTAAACATTACAAATTTTGAATTTCTAAACATAAATCTTAATACCAATTGAAATTATTATTCTTTTTAAGGCATAAGATACCAATTGAAATCATTATTTTCTATCATAAAGCAAGGGAGTGGAATACAAAATACCAATTGAAAGATGAAATACAAGCTTTTCTCCCCCTTTATGAAATACCAAATAAAACTATGCGTAGGCTCGAATAAAGATACCAATTGAAAGCTGAATCAATTGAAACATGATAGTCATTAAGAATTCAAGCTTTAGCATAAACAAAACACATATATATGTATGAAAAGTTTTAATACCAATCGAAATTGATACTAATTGAAATGAAAGCATACATACATACAAATATATGAGTATACAAGAAATGTCAATTATTGATACCAA
Organism: Agave tequilana; assembly: GCA_038442645.1. Classification (NCBI taxonomy): domain Eukaryota; kingdom Viridiplantae; phylum Streptophyta; class Magnoliopsida; order Asparagales; family Asparagaceae; genus Agave; species Agave tequilana. Next base: position 107,770 of record JAVJIF010005328.1, read on the forward strand.
TTGAAAGAATCCAATGATACCAATTGAAACAACAATAAGATCAAATGTATATCTCATATAACCTACCACCCATTTCATGCTCAAGTTTAAAATGATTTTCAATAAAGCACATACAAGGCATGGTCGCCCAACCAACCGCCCTTTGAAGGTAGGGGTTTTCAAAAATAGGTTTGAAAATGTAGTATGTTTGAAAATCTCTACCTTAGTGAAGAATACGAACTAGTTCAAGGAAAAAGTTTTAAACTAGTACGAAATCCTTCAAGCAAGGAATAAAATAAAATTGTTTTTCATGAAACACATGTAAATCACATGATCACTAAACACTCAAAGTCTATATAGCCCATATCATAGTCTCATGAAAACAAATCATGAGTAAACTATAAAGTGAGTGTACAAGTATAATGTGACACATATCAACATGAAAATATTCAATTAAGCTCATATGAAATTCTTTAAAAACATGAAAAACTAGATTTTCATTACCAATTGAAATTACCTAAAAACATGAAAATCATCAAAACGATTTAAACTTCAAGGTATATGTATGTCATGTACAAACTAAAGTATACATACATATCCTAAACATAATGAGTCCACAAAAGTATATGCATGAAGGCACGTGGCTCAAGGATGTACATGTATAATCAATAGTTAGGACAAGATAGACATATACATGAAGTTAAAACACAAGATCATAGAAACATATTCAGGATGAGGAATACAAGTTAGAATGCATGAATCATCAAAACTAGACTATACTAGCACATCTAATGGGTACAAATAGGCATTCAAGCACAAACATAAAAAGATTTACTTGTGGCCCACTATATGTACAAGTATAAATCCTAGTCTTAATGAAACTAACATCTAAACGTATATCCAAAACATGAGGCATAAAACGGGTCAAAAATCAACATGATAGACATAAAAATGATCATGAAGTAAATCCACATTCTATTAGAATCATGAAATACATAATAGCTAAACGAATGGTGAGAACACAACAAATGGGTCCATCTAAACATGGGTGATCTCAAAAGCTATACATGCATGTCAAAGGTCTAATAAACATGGCATTCAACATACTAAACAAAACATGATTCAACAAAATAAAAATCATAAACATCCATATGATCATTATGTATATGCATGTGCATTAGATCTAGGGCATACATATTAGTTTAAATAAGGTGAGAACACTAAATATAGATCCATATAAAACATGGGTGTCTCAAGTAACTAAACATGTATAACACTAATCTAATCAACATGACATAAGCATAATGAGCAATAAAACATGACATGCTATAAATAGATGAACATGAAAAGCATTTAAATATAAACGGGAGTTAGAGATAGATACCAAAACCGATGAAAGCACCTCTCTAGTTCTCCAAACCAATGGTGGTCCTCTCCACCAAACCTTCCTTGAAAGTGATGCATCCAAAAATGGTTCTCTTTAAGGTTGGAACGCATCCACCTCAAGGCACCAATACTCTCACGTGATGCGAGAGTCCACACCTACATCAAAAATCAAAGGGGTGGTCTTTGGTACCCATTTTCTTTTGGGTCCACGGGGGTTAGTATCTTTCCTAACCCAAACAAGATTATTTGCCAAATTTTCAATATGTAAACGATCATAGCAAAATCTAGCAAGGTGGCCCTTACGACCACAATGTGTACAAGTGTACACATTAGCATACATGTTATGGTTGTGTCCGTGATGAGCATGTGTATGCCGTGATGGGTGTACATGTAAAGATGGAACTTGTTTCTTGCGAACTAAGATTTCCAAGCGTGTATGATTCAAAGTACATTGGCTCAAAGTGGAGCCCAAACATTCAACACTTTTCTTCAACACATTTATATCTTTTTCAATACAAAAAGATAAAGTGGAGCATGCAATAGGTGTGCTAGAAGAAGAAGCTACACTAGCATGACAAACATGAGAATCTATATCAATTTGCAAAGATTCATTTTTCTTTAAAACTAAATTCAATTCTTTTGTAATGAAATCAATTTCATTTTTCAAAACAAGGTTATCTTTTAAAACAAAATCTAATTTAGAAGATAAAACCTCATTATTTTTCACAACATCTTCACAATCATTTTTGCTTTTCAAAACATCAATCTCTTTTAAGGCAAGGTCTAGTTGAGATCTTAGTGAGTCACGTTCACTAGTAATCTCTTCCTTCTCTTGCAAAACCGATTCAAAAGTTGAGCACAAATCCTTCATTTCTTCTTTTAAATCAAAGTTCTTCTTTTTCAAAAGTTAATGTTTTTCTAAGAATTTTTCAAGCTTTGAGGCAAGTTCTACATTTAAATTTTGAACTTCCAAACACCCATAGCAATATGAACTAGAGCTATCATCTAGTTGAGAATCCGATTGTACCTCAAGGGAGTCTTTCCCTTGGACCATGAGGCAATGCTCGTCGGACATGTCTCTCCTAGATCTCCTCAACTTGTTGATGATCCTTGGTAGCTCGGGAGAAGTCAATATGCTCCAAACTGCAAAAGCTGAATCATAATGATCAAACACCGGTAAAAGATCTTCATTAAGAGATGCTCTAAGTGTTTTAAGAGCTAATGCATTTGCCTTTTTATGCTTGCTATGATTTGGGTAGGATTCATTAGTAGTGGCTTGATAAACTAGATGTCCTAAGGTTTTCAAATAACTACTCATATTGGCCTTCCAAATATCAAGTCTAAAAAAGTCAAACATAGGAGGGCTATCCATGAGTGCAACTATATGTGTGCAAGTGAACAATACAAATGAAGATTAGCAAACCAAGATCTCACTCCTAGGTGGTTAAACCTAAAAATCAGGAGCGGAGGCTCTGATACCAATTGAAATCACCTAGAGGGGGGGGGTGAATAGGTGATAATGCTAATCTAGTCAACTTAATGCGGAATTTAAAAACTAATTGCAATTACACAAGATGCAAGCAACAAATGATGCACACAACCAAGCCAAGCATATAAGTATGAATGAACAATGTGAAATGATGCAAGTCACAAAGTAAAGAGAGAGAGATAGAGTAAGAGTCAAGGGATCAAGCGCAAACAATAAATATGTTTCGAGGTTCGAGCACCCAGCTCTACATCCCCGCCTTCACCCAGAAGGATTTAAAGTCCACTAGCTTGTCCACAAAGGACTCCCACAAAGAGAACCTCCACCGAGGATTTGGGGCAATAACAATTACAAGGAGTACCCAACTCCTCTCCTTACAAACACAACCTCCTCCTTGAGGCACAACTCCAAGCCAACAAACAATCACCTCACAACTTGAGGGATTTGCACAAAGCAATACAAGGATCACCTCACACCTTGAGGGATACAACCCAAAGGCATAAAGCCAAGAAAAGATTGGGTTTACAACTTGGTGGTCTAACAAACAACCACAAACAATTTCTTTCTCCCACACAAAGATCCTATAGAATAAGATAGTAGATGTAGCTCAAGTGTGGAGAAAACCAATAGAATGGAAATCAAAATCACAAAGAAAATCCTTGGGAAAACTGAAACCAAGATATAGAAGTTGAATCAAAACTCTTTTTCCCAAAAACCCTTTTCTTTGATATTCCAAACCCTAGCAAAAAACACCAAATAGATTGTTCAATTTAAGTCCAAAAACTTCTTTTGATTGCTGTGAAAACACTGGAGAGTAGGGAAAAATTAGCTCTTAAAATCTTAGAGAAAACTGGCCACTAATGGGGTATTTATAGTCCCCAGAAAAATATAGCCATTGGCAGCAATTTCTACCAAAAATGAACTATCGGTCGACCGCTCGGTCGACCGGCCAATGGTCACATTTTGACCGCTGGCAGCAACCGGTCGACCGTGCGGTCGACCGCCCAAAAACAGAGAGCACTGCTCTCTGGTCCGGTCGACCGGCGGTCGACCATCCCGAGTGTCTGCCAGACGTGCACAGGGCTGTGCACGTCGGTCGACCGTCTGGTCAACCGGCCCTTGGTTCGGTCGACCGTGCGGTCGACCGACCTGGCCTGTCAGCCACTGTTCTGGGTCAGAAAACAGGTTATTTTTAATCCTAAAAATTCACATAAATTTCTAAAATTACACAAAAATAGTTTTATCATTTTACATTGAAATATAAACTTATGTTAAACATTTCAACATAAATATCAAACATTTTGAACCAATTTTTATGTTATAGAAATTTTGCCAAAAACAAAAAACCGTATTTTCTAAAACTTAGATTTTGAATAGAAAATACGTTTTGTCCAAAACTCATCCAAATACAAAAACATGATATTTAAACACTTTGAAGCATGTTGTATATGGATAGAAATCCAATATACAAGAAACATATATATATATCCATGTTTTTGAATTTAATTCCAAAATATGTTTTGTTAGAATTATCAAAACATAAAACACATGAAATAGACTATCAAGCTAAGTTTGTTTAAGAGTTGAAGCATGCATGTATATAGAACAAATCTAATATACATTAAACCATGTAAACTTGTTTTGATATAATATCTATTCATGCAAACCAAGATCGCTTAAACCAAAAACCGAAAACCAATATTTAAAACGTGAAACGTGTGTGTTGTGAACTTGATCATATCATACTATTCTAATCTTTACAATTTGGATCTAAATACAAAACTAAATAGGTACCGATGTCTTCTTGTAGAGCGCAATCTCCAAGCCGACTCTATCCAAAACTCTTTGATCCACCGAGCAAGTGCTATATATGATCTTTGACGCTCGGGCTCTTGAATCAACATGTGAAAGCTTCAAAATCATCTTGTTGAAGCTAATCACCAACTAATAACTTGATTAATGATCTGAAACTAAATAACACAAGATTATTAGTACACATAACTACATGAGTTAATCATCATCAAAACTAGAGTGGAAGGCCTTTGGGCCAACAATTTAGAGCTTATTGTATTTCATCTTCTTTGTGTATTGGATTCTGTCCATATATAATATATTTCAAAAGTGTTTAAATATCTTATTTTTGTATTTATATAGGTTTTGAAAAAATCGGTTTTTCATTTTGAAGTTGGTTTTTGAAAAATATGGTTTTTGGTTTAAGCCTAAAATTCTATACCTCAAAAATAGTTCAAGTTGTTTAAAATATGTGTTAATTTTTGATCACACACATTTGTATTTCAAAGTATTGATAAGAACTTATTTTTGTGAATTTTATGAAATTTTATTAGAATTTTTAGTATTTTATAAGTCTATGTTTTAAACCTAAAAAACCATGATTTCGGTTGCTGGCGGTCGACCAACATGCACAGAAACGTACACAAGCCCTTGCCTTTAGGTCCGGTTGATCGAGTGGTCGACTGACTGGATCAAACCCACTCTCGGGTTTGGTCAGTCGACCGGGCGGTCGACCGACAGGTCAAGTGGCCTGGGGGCGGTCGACCGGCAATCCCAACAGTCACGGTGGACAGGCAATCCCAATTGCCGTTTTTATGACCGTTGGCCGGTCGACCGGCCGGCCATTCTGGCCAAAAAACTATACCCAATGGCTAGTTTTCTGACCCTATAAATATGAGGTCTTTTGGCTAGTTTTGGATAAGATTTTGGAGAGTTTTTAGAGCCAGTTTTTCCTGTCTTTTACAAAGGTTTTCCAATGGTTTTTTGGGCATAACTTCCATATCAAAGGAGTGTTTATAAAAGAGTGTTTTTCTTGAGCTTTTCAAAAGGGTTTATCTTGAGTTTTCTACCCTTCAATCTATCTATTTTCTCACACAAACTTGAGCTTTTCCAATGCTATATCCATCATATTGAGATCCTTATTTTTGAGAGTTTGTTTGTGATCAAGAGAAGTGATCATAAGTGTTCCACCCCTTGTATTGAGGAGTTGTAGAGGTTGCGGCCTCGGCGAGCTTGCGGGTTCCCTTGTGTTGTTCTTACCGAAACAAGTGAGGGACTTGCGGGTCCAAGTGCTCTTGAGGGAGCTCGTTGTAGGTGTTTCGGCATCGAGTGATTTTGCGGGATCATTTTTAGTGGAAATTCTTCATTGCAGTGAAGGTGGGGGCATAGAGCAAGTGGGTCGAACCTTGAAACAATTCTCTCATGTTTGCAATTGCTCATCTCTCTCTCTCTCTCTTTACTCACTTGTGTTTATATCTTACATGCTTATTATAATTGTGCTCATCTATTACATGTTTGATATTACTTGTGCTCAATAGACATATTTGCTTCGGTTGTTTGATATCTTGCATTGTTATTATTGTTTATTCTTTATATGCTTGATATTGTATTTGTGCTCACACAAGTATTGAACTAAGAGAGCTATAGTAGCACCTCAACTCTTAGTCTAAAGGAATCTCGAGGAGATAGTCTAGAGCCATTCACTAGGAATTGGACTAAACTCTTTAGTTATACTTTGTGTGTTAGTATAAATGTTTTAGTTTGCATAATTAGTTTTAATTCCATATTTGTTTGGTATTTGATTAGCAAGTCACTTATTCACCCCCTCTAGTTGACCTACATCTTGTAGAATGAGTAGGTAACTTGCAACCCACTGATGAATGTTGCGACGGCTACGTCTTCATTGCAATTGTACACTGATCCCATCTGGCACTGGAAGTAGCTGACATAGCTCTTCAAGCTCCCCCCTGATTTCATCCTCACCGTAAGGAGATGGTTACTATTCCTCTGAAACTCTGTCAGAGAAGTGAATTGTTTATAGAAGACGTGAGTTATATCTTCAAAGCTTCAGAGGGAGTTCTTTGGGCGTGAGTAGAACCAATGGTAAGCGGCACCCTTGAGATTGGAAGGGAATGCGCGACAGAGAAGGAGGCCATCGTGAACATAGACTGCCATCTTGTCTTTTGGAACTAGCGGAGATGAAGGAGGGGTTGGAGGTTCCCGATTGGTGGTAAACTTAGTGTGGTGATTTCCTCTGACAGTGGTGAGTTAGAGGGCCTAGCCCGCTGTGCCAGCCTGGTGCCGACTACGACTTTTTCAAATTACTTTATTTTTTCAGTATTTTTGATATTTTATTCTATATTTTCCCGAAACCGGATTTAACAAGATATTTCCCCTTTTTTTTCTTTTCCATTTTTCTTGTTATGTCCTTACTCTTTTTTCTGTTTCTTTTATTTTTCTCTTTTTCCTCCTCCATACAAAATCCCCCCCCAAAAAATATTTAATTCCACTCCTTCTCTCTCCACTGCAAATGCCACCCTCACCCAAACGCGGTCTCCTCCAGCCTAAATGTGGGCTTCATTTAAACCCAAACGCGGGTTTCAAATTCCCCCTTATATTTAATTACCTCTTCTTTCTTTATAGTCTTTCTCTCTCTTATATTTTTCCCTCCCTCTCACTTACACCTTCTCTCCTTCCTCCTTCAAACCCAATCGGCCACACCACTCCTTTGGCGAACCTCCAGCATCGACAAGCTCATCCAGCCATCTTCATTCGGCCTCCTCTTCCGGCGCCCCAAAACCACCTCCAAACTCCTCCTCCACCACTAAAAACACCACCACCATTACCTTCACACCACCACCACCATCATCATCTACATCACTTGTGCCACTACATCCGCCACCACCTCTGGCAACCCCTCTTCTCCGGTGAGCTCTCACGGTTTAACCACTATGCGGCCTCTGAAACCACCTCCTTCCTCCACCTCCAACAACCACATCAACACCCTTCCATCCTCCTCCTCCGCCAACTCTGGCCAGTGCCTCCACTGGCCGTGCTAGCCTGGTGCAGCCTAGGGCTAGCTCTCGGCCCCCCTCACTCCTCATTCTCCTCTCTCTCCTTCTTTCTCTCTATCTCTCTTACTCCCTCTCTTTCTCTGTTTTCTCTCTTCCTTGTGTCCCTCTCTCACTTTCGCTCTCTCTATCTCTCCCTCCCACACTTCTCACTCTCGCTCTCTCTATCTCCCTCCCACGCACTCTCTCAATAGCACTCTCTCTGTCTTTCTATCTCTCTCTAGAGTTCTCTCTCTCTCACTAACCCACTCGCTCAATCTCATAGTCTCTCTCACTCTTACACCTTCGCGTCCATGACTCCACCTCCACGTCTAAGCCTTCATTTTTTCGTCTGAGCTTTCACCTCCATGTCTAAGCCTTCACCTCCGTGTCCGGCCATCTCCGCATCCTCTCTCTCACATTCTCACTCTCTCTCCCTCTCACATTCTCTCTCCTTTTTAATATATTTTAAATGTGTATACACATTGAGTATTTGGATTTATGGAGATCTAAGATTTTGAGGTGTAATTCATGGATTTAGGTGAGTGTTCTTGCTTTATTGGGTACCCTGCCTTGACGGATGCTTTGTATTCCGTATTATATTCTTGGACTATTGTATTTGTGTTGTGGACTATGTATTTACGTTGGTATGGGTGCATGCTTGTATTCTGTGGACATGTTATTATATCGGCATGATATATTGTATCAGTTTGTTAAATACTTGTAATAATGTAGATGATACTTGTTTTGTGCATGTGCTTATACTAACGCTTGTGCAGTACTCTTCCCCAGTCTTCGGGCTCAGCCTCCAGTCTAGCCGCTCTGCGGTTCTATACTACAGCCTCTGGGCTTAACTACTTTGTAGTTTTACTATAATCTCTGGGTTTAACCTCTCTGAGGTTTATTAAAGTCCTCTGAACTTTCATCGTGCTACGCCTGGTAGGCAGACCTAGCATTCAACGCTTCTACCGCTAACTCCATTCGAGCATAGTTACTCCAGGAGCGTGGCTTCACCACGTGCAATAGTATAGAGTTCATACGCTCGCTTCGCTACATGCGTTTAGTTGTGCCACGAGTGGTAATCACTCCGAGATTGATGGCGTCTAGTGTTGTACGTTAACTTTGCTCCAGTTTTACTTAGCTCCACTTGAATGTTCGTTTGCTTGCTCGCTCGCTTGCTTGCCTGATACTTTAACTAATTATTTTATTTCTAGTTGTGAAGAGTTTGAAATTGTTACTTGAACTATTTTTCAAGAACTATATTGCTTTTCGGTATTTGTACTGATTCCTATATCGGTACCGTTTTCTCGTATTGTGTTACATGACAGTTAATATCTATTTTGCTAATCACTTGGCATGCTTTCATTTGATATGCTAACATCTGCATACTACTACTTGATACCTGCATGTTACCATCTGAAACTTGTATGTTATCACCTGACACCTACCATGCTTTACACTTGACTTATGATTATTATATTACGGGAATATAACAACTGATATCCTGATAAAATCTAGTACACCTGTAATGTTGTACCTGACATGCTCTTGCTCATTCCTGTATACGGATAATCATAACAATTGGTAATAAAATGGACAACTTACGCCGAGTAAGGGAAGACTGATAGACTTTAATTCGTGATTTCATTTACAATGGTTTAGAGATGTTGTGCAACTATTATACCTCCTTTCCAGGGCAGACAATATGACCCGTCCCCTTACTGTAATGCTTCACGGCATGTTCCAGCTCAACACTGGAACGACACTTCGCCGTGATCCTGGGTATGCACGGGACCTATTATAAACATAATTCGATGGTTTCCTCATCGGTTTCCAATAACATCTCATCTAGCTCATACACGATGATGTGCAAAGGCCTGGACACATACCGAGATATACGAGTCAGATAATAAATATATTAATAATAAGATGCTAATTAATAATTCGTTATTTGTTTTACAACTCGGGTTGTATAACTCAGATTATGGTGATATGAGGCATAAGATATGTATATGAGGATTTTCCTGTTCGGATTATTCTTTTGACGTACCAATCTCATGAAGTCATAAAATGAGCTTGTATGACTGATTTTTTTGTATTTGATTTTATTAGCTTTATCATTTTTATCAGTCTTATGTTGTTTATATAGTTTAGAAGACAACTCGGGTTGTGGAAACTCAGGCTACGGTTACGTGAGATATAAGGTGTAACACTCTGTTCTCAGAATACGTACTTAGATATGTATTCTAATTTTTTGATCATATTTTTTGATTTAGTTTTGTAGTTGTTTTTATTTTATGATTATTTGTGCGATTAATTTGTATTTGATCCAGATTCGTGGACTCAGAGTCAGTCCTAATCTGAACCAGGGATCTGATCCTAGAATATTGCTCGATTTAGTCTTTTCAATACTCAGATTTGATTGATTTTAGTTTCATGTATCATTTTTCAATATTTTAAATTTTACATAATTTTCTAAAATTTTTCAGAATTATTCTGCAAAATCTTCAAAAACGGTGTCGATCGGTGTCGCTGATCGATTCCCAGATTTTTAGTTTTCAAATGAAATTGAATTTTTATAAATGACTTTCATATTACTTCTTAGAATCTCATTTTTCATCTAAATACATTTTTTGAGATTTTTCTGAGTTTATCAAAATTTGACCGATTTTGGTGTCGACCGGTATCGCCAGAAGATTCTAGGATTTTTAACTTAAAAATTAGATTGAAATTCTCGAATCCAATTTAACCAAGCATCTTAAAATAATATTTTCTATTATTGAGAATTTTTCAGAACGTTTCTGAAATAGTCAAATTTGACCCTATTTAAATAATAATTTTTTTCCTTTCTTTTCTCTTCTTACTTCTTCCTTGTCCACTCCTCTACTTAATACTCCCAGGTTATCCTATTAATTTAATTATTTAATAATATATTTATTCATTCTTATTTCTTTTCCTTTTCTTTATTTTTTCCTTTTCCTTTCCTTTCTTTTCTTTCTTTTTCTTCTTTTCTTTTTCTTTTTCTTTCTCCCCTACCTGCTCCACATGTCAACCCATCCCCTGCCTCACCAACCGATAGTAGCCCATCCCCACCCACTTCACTCCCATACTCTCTCTCCCTCTCCTTCTCATTATTTTCCCCTTCTTTCTTTCCTTCTTCCCATTTTTCTCCATTTCTCCTTCTCTCCCACCAACACTCTCTCTTCTCCTTGATGGCCGCCGCCTCCACCAGCACCACCCTAGCGCCGCCGCCCCCTTAGCGGCACCACAGCCCCCCAAGTTTCCCTCTTCTCTCCTCTACTTACCCCCTCTTCAACTTTCACTCCTCCTTCTACAATTTTCCCAAAACCCATCACCATTACCTTCCTTCTTCTTCAAAATTCACCATCAAAACCCCTAATTTCTCCACTCCTATCACCCAAACACAACCTCCACCTCCTCCTCCAACTCCCTACACCACCATAACTCCATCAACCACCACCACCACCTTCACCAACAACACCATCAACACCAACAACAACATCAATAACTGCCCAAACCCCTCTCCATCTCCTCCACCCAAGGGGCGCCGCCGGCCGCCCCTCTGACGGCGCCGCTGGCCACCAACCCCTACCCCTTCTTCCTTCTTCTTTCTTTCTTTTTCCTTTCTTTCTTTTCTTCTTTCTTTCTTTTTTCCTTCTTTCCTCTTTTACCCCCTTCTTTTCCATCAAACTCTCTTCCACCCCCTCTGCTATTTTCCAACACACACACTCTCTCTCTAATATATATATATATATATATATATATATATATATATATATATATATATATATATATATATATATATATATTGATTGGTGTAGCGCATGTGTTATTGGGATTCTGAATTTTAGGTGATTTTTCGGTGATTTTAGGCGAGTACTTTCTTTGTGTTGCTTCATGCCTTGCTAATATTATTCTAGGGCTTGATATAAATTTTAGCGAGTACCTTTCCTGGTATATTCTATTCTGGCTTTTAATGCATGATATATCGTTATGCAAGTTAACATATGATATGCGAGTGATTTTCTAATATTAACATGTTGTACGAATACCTGTTGGTCATTATTATAACACATTAAACTGGTAGTATATTTGCATTAGATATGCCTAGATACGCTCCCGCTTCGCTCGGCTTCACATAGCTAATTAATAGATTAAAATATTATTGTTATAGATATGGTTGTGAAGAGTTTGAAATGTTTAACTATACTGTTCTTCTATATCATGTTGTTGACCGGATGATTACTTGACAAATGATGCTGTAACTCTATATTCAACTCACCTGAAACCGAAATGTTAATTACCTGACACTGATATGTTATACTTGACACCTGATCCCTGACACTTGATATCTGATACAGATACTTGACATGTTATCACTTAACACCTGATACCTAACACCTGATATCTGACATTTAACTTGACATGCTTTCACATGGCACTAGCACACTTGACCTGATGTTGTGATACCTGACTGGATACTATTACACCGAACATCTGTATTATATTGCTCATTCATGATTATCATTTTTATGGGGACTTGGCATGATTATTATATTGTTACCAGACATCTGGTACTCATGAACTTCTGTACTCCTGAATTTTTGTACTCCTGAACTCCTGTGCTCCTGAACTCCTGTATTCCTAAACTCGTGTAACAGGGAGACTCCTGATATTATTCTCCTGATGTCATACTCCTGTAGATCTCTGTAATTGACTAATCATTGATGTTGGATTACTGTGTATTTACTATGGACATTATCATTGGACAATATATAATAAAGTACTCAACTTATCCTGGGGTGGGGAAAACTGATGGATACCGGTATGATGTCAATTTATAATGGTGGATAATTCTGAAGTGTCGTGTGGGGCGTGTAATGATAAGTCCCCGGAATCAGTAGCCTGATCTCTGAAGTGTCGTGTGGGGCGCGTAATAATAAGTCCCCGGTAGTAGTAGCCTGAACCCTTGAGCCATAGTCCCGGACAGAGATGGGACCCACTATAAATTGAGTCATCAGATTTATCAGTTTCCACGTAATAACTCGTCTTATTCATAAGTGGATGTATGTGTGTCGGTAACACATACCTAAACATATGGATCGGATGAATAACATAAGAATGTAACAACTAAACAATAATAATATTAGGAACGTGTGATATTTGGTCTCTCCTTGTTCGGATACTGGTAACCCATATCGGACCCGAGTGAGTTCTACTAGAGCTCAAACTCTAGTATGGACTGTCAGTAATGGGTGACATTGGCAGGGGGATGATTAAAATATCAGACGGTACTAATGATTATTATTGGATAACTTAAATGCAACATACTAATTTACCCATGCATATGACTTGCCCTGTTATTATGATTCAACAATTCATGTTGTATGACTTGAGCTGGACATTCTATTTTACTATATATGATTCTAGATTATTACGAGATTTCCTGATCTCTTATTTACTGACTTGTACCGACATTACATGTTTATATGTGCCTATGCTCTCGACATCATTTTCTATACATATTTTCCAATTAAGATTTATTGATATATATGTATTTACTTGATTTCGAATTTACTGTCATTCCTTTAATTTCTTTTATGTTACTTGTCATTGCATGTCCTATATGCCTGAACCACATCACTTAATCATGTACATGTGTGACTGCCTGAGCTCGCCAACTGGCTTTATCATATGTACCGCTGGGTTGCTTTCTAACAACCTTGGATCCTCATGTCCAGATCCTAGAGTCTGGACCGTGGTGGCGTTACTGTACCTGATCATAGTGGTGCCGCGGAAGCGTGGATTAGCTGTTGCTTGCCCAGACCCTCTTTCTTCTAGCTTTCCCTTGTTCGGCTCGCGAGATTCTCATCTTGCTACTCGTGAGTACTTTCTCGTATTCATATTGTACATCCTGCTTTTGCGCTTCTTGGTGATTTTATATTCTTGATTTATCGTATCATGCTCTATGATAACTGTGTACTTGTATTTTTATTGCTAGAATATATATTACCATTGTGCTTCTGTACTCTAATTCTTGCCTATATTGATGCTTAGCGTATATATGTGAGGGTATTTTCGCCCTGCGTATATATGTCACAGTAACGTCTCCGTACCCGCGAGAACGAGGCGTTACATAAGGTATGTATATGAAGGTTTTTTTGTTTGGATTATTCCTTCGATGTACTGATCTCACGAATTCATAATTTGGGCTCATATAACTGATTTTGCCACATTTCTTTTACTTGATGACTCTTTGCCTGCTCGTGTGTTTTTATCCTCAGACACAGTTTTTAATACATGCTTTTGATTTGAATTTATCATACATGTGTGCTTGTCTATGCACACCACGTGGCACTCATCTTACCACTCATTGGGTTCCCTGGACCGCATGTCTAGATCTCGGAGCTTGGACCGTGGTAGACTTCCTATTGATCAGAGTTGCGCAACAGTAGTGTAGTGGATGGATCAGCGGTAGGTCATCTAGGGTTCTTTTCTTCCAGGATCCCAGCTCGGCTCTCGAGTTTTCATTTTGTAACTCGTGAGCACCTTTTGTACTGTTCATATTTATATACCTCCTTGTATTCTAATTTTTACGCCATATCCTTGTAATATTATGTCATGTCCCATGATAACTTTGTAATTGCACTCTTATTTTAGAATGTATAATGCAACGCGTACTTTCGTACTTTGATTCTTGCATGTACTAATGCTTAACATATATATGTGAGGGTATACCCGCCCTACGTATATACGTCGTAGTAACATCTCCGTACCCGCGGGTTTGGGGCATTATAGTGGGTCAGAGAATCCACCAGCTCGGTGAACTCGGGTCGTTCGATGGGCTCCTCCTCCCGAGATGCAGTGGGAAAAGCTGCTCCCTGAGACTCTGCCTCTTCTCCTGGGTTGGGGCCCTCTCCAGCTCCATCAGCCTTTGCTCTATGTCCTCCGCATCAGAGCCACAATTAAACTGATACTTCTTCTATAAAACAAGACACGCCCAAATCAAAACCAAGTCCAACACAAGGGAAACTCCAAAGACAACCACTCGTACCTGCAGACCCGCCCGATCGGGAAGCTTACCACTCGTACCTGTAGACCAGCCCGATCGGGAAGCTTTCTCTTGTGGTGTACGAGCCTCTGCTCGGATTCTTCCTCTTCCTCATCAGGTTGAACGAAAGATTCCTGCACGACCTTCTTCCTGGGAGGGTCAGCCTGAGCCAGGTGCTCCATGCGCACCTCAGGCCTCGACTTGATGCTCCGCTTCGAAGGGCTTACCTTCTTGGGTGAGGCAGCGCTCGCCCCTGCTCCTTCTTTTTCTATGGTTGTCTCGGCCACAGGAACAAAGCCTACATCATCTTGAGCCTTCGAGATGGCTGGGGGCACGGAAGGTCTGTTCGGATCCAGTAGCGAACTCCAATTGCTAAGACTGTAGGCAATATGGAGCAACCCTCGCACCCTCTCTTGGACCTCTTTCGAGATCAACACACTTCCCTACAGGATCGAGCCCTTGTTCCATGAGGTTGGAACAACGCTATAACTCTTTGAAGAAGCAGCCTCCCAAGGACCAGAGAGTTGGATGACGGTATCACGCTATCCGTGGTCGCTGTCCACTAGGTTGACGATCAACCTATCATAGCCACTTCAAGGAATGAAGAAGTGACTATCTTGGCTCTCTTCCTCAGGGAATCGATGGCGTAGAAATCCATGTGCTTGTACGAGTTGGGGCAAATGAAATACAGAGGGCTTCAAATCCCAAAACTGTGCGCCAAGCCGCCACCGCCAACTACGAGGGGGCAGCCTTAGACAAGATTTCACTGACAAAATTTTGTCAGAGGAAACTTCAACCCTGACGTCAAAATATGGAGATGAAGATAAACGCCGCCCTCAAGGGGGGTCCACCAAGAAGTATGTCATGGTGGGACACCACTCCACCTAGATGTTCGACGGCAGGCGGACGTCCTGTCTCGCCAAGTAATCATTGACCTCTTCTGGCTACGGAGGATGTAACGCCCCGATCCCGCGGGTGCAGAGACATTACTGCGACATATATACGCAGGTCGGAAATACCCTCACGTATAAATGCTAAACATTAGTGCAGGTAAGAATTAGAGTACAGAAGTACGAGGTGCATTATACATTCTAACATAAAAGTATAAGCACATAGTTATCACAAAGAGTGATACAATATTATAAGAATATTAATCTCCAAAGGATATAAGTATGATTTACAAGTAAATATACATAATCAAAAGCTGAGAGGTGCTCACGAGCAACAAGAGGAGTCCTTGAGAGCCAATCAGGAGAAGGGCTGGGAGGAAAGGCTACGGGTGACAACTACACTTCTGTTGTACTACTCTAGTCTCCTCAGAAGGTTCTGCTACGCTCCACACTCTAAAATCTGGACATACAAATTCAAGGTTGTCAAATGCAACCAGACGAGTGGTGATGCAAATGCCAAATGGTGTGCATGGACAGGCACATGTGTATTGATAAATCTAAAGTAAAAGAGCATGTATTAAAAATTGTGTCGTGCGTACAGGAACGCTAGACATGAATGAGACATCAAGTAATGGTGGTAAAAATGAAATATAATAATGATTAATAAAACAGATAATCCAAAGTAAAACTCGATGGAAGCAAAATATGGTGAAACCAGCGGTATAACCCACTTGCAAAGCAACACAATAGGTTATCATCTTGGCATCTTATTATTATAACTCGTCTGACTCATATATCTAGATATGTGTCCTGGTGTACATCTCAACACATATACATCCATATATAAGTAAGTCGAGGTTGGTTATTGGAAGCTGATGAAGAACTGATAGCTCATACTTATAGTAATTCCCATCCGCCCGGGACACAGCCTTAGGGGCCTGAAATCCCCCTAACATGCATCTTCTGGGGGCATAAATTCTCCTAACACGAATCATCAGTTTATTATTCCACCACTTAAGTAAGGCATCATACCGGCATCCATCACTTCTGCCCATTCCCCATGTAAGTTGTCCTTGTTATAGCTTAATAAACATAATTATCACGGGAATGAGTAGGAACATAACTGATCATAACAAGAGTACATAACCAGCATAACGGGAGTTCATAACAAGCATAACGAGAGTACATAACTAGAGTCAGGTATTACATTCCCGTAATATGATAATCATGAGTTAAGAGTTAATCATAACAGGTATCAGGTTTTAACATGACAATGACAAGTGATCGGCAGGTGACAATTAAAAAGTCATGTCATAACAGGGGACAGGTGATAAGAGATAACATAACAGGAGCAGGTGTCAAGTAGTAGCATGTCAGGTGATAACACATAAGTTGTTAAGCGATACAGATAGGTGTATGTCAAGGTTAACATAACAAGTATGTACATGGCAAGTGATAGAGTAATTGAAAGTACACCTAGATGGGGGTGAATAGGTGTATGGCTAATCTAGTGACAAATGATGCAAAATTAAAAACAAATTACAACACACTTAGTGTAATCAAAGAGTGTAGCTGAATTCCCGGTAAAGGGCTCTGGACTATCTCCTTTAAATTCTTCTAAATAAGAGTTGAGGTGTTATATAAAGCTCTCTTGGTTCAACACAAGTGAGTCACACAAACAATACCAAGCATATATATGAATATGAGTTAATGCAAGATATAAAGAGAGAGAGAGTTAGAGATAGTGGATCAATCGCAAACAACAAGATATGTTTCGAGGTTCGAGCTACTGCTCTACGTCCCCGCCTTCACACAGAAGAATTTCCACTACAATGTCCACAAGGACTTCCCACACAGGGAACCTCCACTGAGGATTTGGGTAATACAAACTAGGAGTACACAACTCCTCTCTCCAACAAATACAACATCTATACAAGAGGCAAGGCACAACAACTATCACCTCTACACTTAGAGGGATGGGCACTTAGCCAAACAACAAACACCTCTAGCTAGAAGGATAGGCACAAAGCCAACACTCCAACAATCACCTTTACACTTAGAGGGATACGAACCGAACCAAACTCCTCGACAATCACCTCTACACAAGAGGGATACCCACAACTCAAAGCAAAGAGATTTATAATTCTTGGTGGTCTCAACAAACCACAAACAAATTTTTCTCACAAAACAAAGATCCTAATAGATAGGATAGATAGATAGCTCAAGTGTGAGAATATAAAGTGTTTGGAACAAAGAAAAATACTTGCGAAAATCTCCAAATAGATATTGAAATCAAGACCAAAAACCAATTTCTAAAAGACTCTCTTTTCTTTAAATTTTCCAACACTTTAAAAATAAATAAAAAATAAATCTTTTAATCACAGAAACTCTTGCTGAAAAACACTATAAAGATAGAAAATTTTCTCTTCACAAATTTTGGTGAAATCAGCTAAGGAGGGGGCTATTTATAACCCTCCAAAAAATCTGCCCGTTGGCGGCAAGGAAAGGGCAGAAATGCCCTTCCGGTTGACCACCCGGTCGACCGACCAACGGTCATTTTTATGACCGTTGTTCGTCCAGTGGACGACCGGGCCAAAGCCAACGGTCGACCGCCCGATCGACTGGCCCTCACCTGAGAGTGGGGTGCTTTCAGTCGGTCGACCGTGCGGTCGATCGGCTGAATTGGCTGGCATGTGCACGTCCTTGTGCACATTGGTCGACCGTGACGGTCGACTGACTCCTGGTCTGGTCGATCACCCGGTCGACCGCCAGTGCAGTCTGGCTAGGGATTTGGGTATTGAAAACTTATCTTTTTATCTTCGATTAAATCTCATAAAATCACATAAATTTCATAAAAATAAGTTCTTATAAGATATTTAAAATACAAATATGTATGACTAAAATTCAACACATATTACAAACTATTTGAACCATTTTTGTGATATTAAAATTTGGCCTTTAAACGAAAACCGTATTTTCTAAGAAACAAACTTTGAAATGGAAATCCGATTTTTCCAAAACATGTATAAATACAAAAACATGATATTGAAACAAATTTGAAGTATATTGTATATGGATAGAATCCAATATACATATAAGATATATCGATGTTTTTGACATGAAATCCAAAAATAAGTTTTATTTAAATACAAAACTCCAACTCATGAAATAAACTATCTGAAAGCACACCTAGAGGGGGGTGAATAGGTGTACGGCTAATCTATGACCAATAATGCGGAAATTAAAACTTAATTGCAACACTCTTAATGTAACCAACGAGTGTAGCCGAATTCCCGGTGAAGGACTCTGGATTAACTCCTCTTGATTCCTCTGAATAAAAGTTGAGGTGCTATATGAAGCTCTCGTGGTTAAACACAAGTGAGGCACACACAAACAACACAAGCATGTAAATGATATGGCAATATGAATCAATGCACAAGGTAAGAGAGAGTGTGAGAAAGTGGATCAAACGTAAACACAAGGATATGTTTCGAGGTTCGAGCACCCAGCTCTACGTCCCCGCCTTAACACAGAAGGATTTCCACTATCTCGTCCACACAGGACTTCCCACACAGGAAACCTCCACTGAGGTTTTGGGCAATACAATAACCGGGAATACACAACTCCTCTTTCAACCAATACAACCTCTCACTAGAGGCAAGGCACAACCAACACAAAATCCACCTCACACAAGAGGGGTAGGCACTTAGCCAACACAAATCAATCACCTCACACTTGAGGGATTCCAACCCAATCTCCACCTCTAACTAGAGGGAGCTAAACATAATCTCCACCTCTCACTAGAGGGAGCCAACCACAACTTCCACAATCTCCTCACAATAGAGGGATACTAAATCAATCTCCTCTCACTAGAGGGATATCACAATGAAGGAAGTTTACAACTTGGTGGTTTCCACAACCACAAACTAATTTTTCCCACAAAATAAAGATCCTAATAGATAGGATAGTAGATAAGCTCAAGTGTGAAAAATAAAGAGTTTGGAAATAAAAACACAAAGAAAATACTTGAAAAAACAACTTAGTATTTGATAGAAATGAAGAACAAAGCAAATATCCCAAATCTATATTTTTCTTTGATTTTTCCAACTCTTGAAAACAAATAAAGAATGATCTTTTGAACCCAAAAACTCTTTTGAAAACTAGTGTTAAAACACTTAAGAAGATCAGGAATTTTTCTCTCTAAACACTTGTTATGAAACAACTCTAAATGTGGGGTATTTATAACCCCCACAAAATTCTGCCCGTTGGCTGGCAGAAAGGTCAAAAATGACCTTCCGGTCGACCGGTCAACGGTCAAAAAATCGACCGTGGAGCCTGCCGGTCGACCGCCCGGTCGACCGCGCCCAGAACTAGAGAGCAACGGCTCTCTGGCCTGTCGACCGCCCGGTCGACTGGGCCAACCCGAGAGTGGGTTGACTTCAGTCGGTCGACCGCTCGGTCGACCGGCCTAAGTGGCTGGCTGCGTGCACGTCCTTGTGCACGTCGGTCGACCTGTCCGGTCGACCGGGTCCCGGTCGACCGCCAGAGCCTGGCAAGGCAATTTTCAGAACTTAAAACTTGAGTTTTTATTATCTAATTAAATCCCATAAAATCTCTAAAAATCCACAAAAATAAGTTCTTATATTATCTTTGAAATACAAACATGTTTGAGTAAAACTCAAATCATGTTACAAACATTTTGAACCATTTTTGTGACTTAGTAATTTTGCCAAAAACCAAAATCCGTATTTTTCAAAACTTGGATTTTTGAAATGAAAAATCGTTTTGTCCAAAACTCATCCAAATACAAAAACATGATATTGAAACAACTTTTAAGCATGTTGTATATCGATATAATCCAATATACATGAAATAGATATATATCAATGTTTTTGACATTAAATCCGAAAATAAGTTTTGTTTAAATACAAAACCCAAACTCATGAAATAGACTATCAAACTAAGTTTGTTTAAATAGTTGAAGCATAGATGTATATAGAACAAATCTAATATACATTAAACCATATAAACTTGTTTTGATTCTATCTATTCATGAAAACTAAGAGCGGTTAAACTAAAAACCGAAAACCAAAACATGAAACTTTAAACAAGTGTGTGTGTTGTGAATTTGAGCATATCACACTATCTAATCTTTACAAATGGATCTAAACTAACTATTCTAAAACAAACCGAGGTCTTCTTGTAGAGCGCCGTCTCCAAGTCGACTCGATCCAAACGTGATCCACCGAGCTTGACTCCAAACGAATGCTAGATATGAACTTGACGCTCGGGCTCTTGAATCACAATGTGAAAGCTCCAAAACACCTTGTTGAAACTAATCACCTACTAATATCTTGGTTAAATATCTGAAACTAAATATCACAAGATTATTAGTAAACTATAACTACATGAGTTAATCATCATCAAAACTAGAGTGGAAGGCCTCTGGGCCAACAATCTCCCCCTTTTTGATGATGACAAAACTCAGGGAGTTATATATGCATGGATTAAAGTTATGCTTCAAAGAAGCTCCCCCTTAACTCATGCATAGTAATAAACAATAAGATATGCAATGAATACTAAACATGGATATGCATAAACATGCATAAAACAATGAACTAAACATGCTTTTGATACCAAATTTTTAAAATAAATTATTTCTCCTTCTTTTTAAAACAAACATGTTCTTAAATACCAATTGAAAATATAAACCTAAAATAAACATGTTCTTTAAATAATTGTTCTTGATACCAATAAAAATTTCAATTGAAAGCTAATCAATAAAAAATTCTTGATACCAATAATAAAACTTTTAATAAAAGCTCTTGATACTAATTGAAAAATAATCAATAAAAGCTCTTGATACCAACAATAAAAATTTTAATAAAAGTTCTTGATATCAATAAAACAAAACAACAAACTATGTTCTTGATACTTATATCCATACTCTTGATACCAATATCAACAAAACATAAAACAAACTCTCTTGATATCAATATGAAACAAAACAAACTTTGATATAAACTTAATAAGCATGCATATATACTCAAATACTTCTCCCCTTTTTGTCAATCATCAACAAAGGGGTCAAAGAAAACAATAAAACAATGCTCTCCCCCTTTTTGTCTGAAACAAAAATCATCAAGGGGTGAAATCAAATCAAAACATTATGATACCAATTAAAAAATATATCAATTTAGTGCATCATGATATCAATTGAAAAATAAACAAATAGGTAAATCAACAAAAAATTTGAAGAATTACCAATTGAAAGTAAATAAAGCATTGAAAACCAATCTTGAAGAAACCAATTGAAAGTACCAATTGAAGGTACATAAAACATTTTTGAATAAAACAATCAAAATTTTGATATCAATTGAAAGATGTAAACATATAGATAATCTTGATACCAATTGTAAAAAAAAATTAGTACCAATTGAAAATATTTTACACTTTTGATACCAATTTGAAAAACATAAACCAATTGAAGATATTTTTCATTAGGAGCGTATGATACCAAATTAAAGTCAATATTAATTTTACAATCATTTTTTAACATAAAGTGTGGGAGTAAAATACCAAAGGTAAACAAAACCAATTGAAAGGTGAAATATGAATTTTCTCCCCCTTTATGAAATACCAAATAAAATGATGCATAAGCTTGTATAAGGATACCAATTGAAAAATAATCAATTGAAATATAATACTCATTTAAGGAATCAAGCTTAGCATAACCAAAATTTGTGATCAAAGATATAGAGATATAGTAAGCACAAATAAAACATATATATATGTATGAAAAATTGAATACCAATTGAAATTGATACTATTTGAAGTGTAAGCATACATATAAAAAAAATATGAGTATACATAAATGAATGTCAATAGTGATACCAATTGAAAAGATACAATGATATCAATTGAAAACACAATAAGATCAAGTGTATAACTCATACTTCCTACCACCCATTTCGTGCATATGTTTAAAATAGATTTTCAATAATGAGCATACAAGGCATGGTCGCCCAACCAACCGCCCTGAAATGGGTAGGGGTTTTCAAAAATAAGTTTGAAATAATACAACATGTTTGAAAACTCTACCATATGAAGAATACAAACTAGTTATATGAAAAATTTATAAACTAGTACGAAATCCTTCAAGTAAGGAATAAAATAAAAATATTTTTCATGAAACATGAAAATCACTCAACAATTGACATTCAAAAGATATAAAGCTCATATAGGACCCATGAAAACAAAATCATGAGAAAATCTCAAATAATGTGAGTGTACAAGTTTTGTGTGAAAGACATAGTCATCAAAATAGGCAATAAGCTCAATAAAAAATTCTTAAAATTATGAAAATCATCAAAACAATTTAATCTTCAAGGCATATGTATGTCTTGTACAAACTAAAGAATATATACATATCCAAACATAACGAGTCCACAAAAGTATATGCATGAAGGCAAGTGGCTCAAGGATGTATATGTATAGCTATTAATTTGGACAAAATAGACATATACATGAAGTTAAACATAAACATGAAAAACATGTACAAAATGGGAATACAAGTCAAAAATGTTTGAATCATCAAAATTAGACTATACTAGTACATCTAATGGGTACAAGTATATATCCAAGTTTTAATGAAAACTAACATCTAAATATGTAATCAAAACATGAAGCATAGAAATCAAAACAAAACTCATATGATCATTATGACAAATGCCCATGGATTAGAGCTATGATATACATAATAGCTAAACCAAATATGAGAACACAAAGGTATAAATCCATATTAAACATGGGTGTCTCAAATACTAACCATGTATGTCATCGGTCTAATAAACATGGCATATGGCATAATGAACATTAAAACATGACATGCTAAAAATACAACAATATGAAAGGCATGTAAACATAAATGAGGAGTAAGAGATCGTTACCAAAACTAAGAAGGCAACTCTCCATGTCTCCAAAACAGGGTGATCCTCCCACCAAACTCCCCTTGAAAGTGATGCATCCAAATTGTCATCTTTAGGCTCGGAACGCATCCACCTCAAGGCACCATCGCTCTCACGTCATGCGAGAGCCCATACCTACATCAAATAGCATAGGGGTGGATTTTGGTACCCATACTCTTTTGGGTCCATGGGGGTTAGCTCCTTTCCTAACCCAAATAAATTTAGTTGCTAAATTTGAATCATGTATACGATCATAACAAAACTTAGCAAGGTGGCCCTTACGTTCACAATGTGTACAAGTGTACACATGAGCATACAAAGTGTTATGAGTCTGGCCATGAAGAGCATGCGTATGCCGTGGTTTGTGTGTATGCATAGATGGAATTTGTTTCTTTCGAAATATAGATTCCAAACGTGTGTAGTTCATGGCACAATGGCTCAAAGTGGAGCCCAAACAATTCACACACTTCTTTAACAAATAAATATCATTATCAATTATAGAAGAGGTTCATGCAATAGGTAAGCTAGGTGAAGCTACACTAGCATGGCAAACATGTGTAGACAGATTATTTTTCAAAGAAACATTTTTCTTTAAACAATCTTCCAATTCTTTTAAAATCAAATCAATTTTGTTTTTCAAAGAAACATTTTCTTTTAAAGTAAACTCAAGTTTTAAAGACAAGTTTTCATTTTTCTTCAAAATATCATTACAATCATTTTTATTTTTCAAAAATTCATTTTCTTTTAGGGTAAGATCTAGTTGGAATTTAAGTGAGTCACGTTCACTTGAAATCTCTTCCTTCTCTTGCAAAACCAAATCTAGTTTTGAACACAAATCCTTATTTTCTTTGTTAAGTCCAAAACTCTTCTTTTTCAAAAGATTATATTTTTCTAACAAGTTTTCATAAACAATTGATAGTTCTTCATTTAAAGCATTGGCATCAATATAATCATTACTAGAAGAACTAGCATCATCATCATCTAATTGAGTTTCTGAGTGTACCTCAAGGGAGTCATTCCCTTGGACGATGTAGCATTATTGCTCGGATTCTCCACCAGATTCATCCTCCACAATGGTTGGCGTTTGAAGCTAGGAGGAGGTCAACGTGTTCCACACGGCAAAGGCGGAATAACAGTTAGAAACTAAGTACAAATATTCTTTGTTAAGCGTGCTTTTAAGTGCCTCAAGGGCTTGTGCATTGGCCTCTATATGCTTGCTATTACCAAGATAGGATTTCTTGATAACGGCAAGAAAAACATGCAAGCCTAGGGTTTTTAGGTACATACTCATCCTAAATTTTCACATGTCAATGTTGGAACATCAAACATGGGAGGCGTCAAGCAATCCATGAGTGTACAAATGCAAATGATAGATTAGCAAAACCAAGATCACACTCCTAGGTGGTTAAACCAAATATCAGGAGCGTAGGCTCTGATACCAATTGAAAGTACACCTAGAGGGGGTGAATAGGTGTACGGCTAATCTATGACCAATAATGCGGAAATTAAAACTTAATTGCAACACACTTAATGTAACCAATGAGTGTAGCCGAATTCCCAGTGAAGGGCTCTAGACTAACTCCTCTTGATTCCTCTGAATAAGAGTTGAGGTGCTATATGAAGCTCTCGTGGTTAAACACAAGTGAGGCACACACAAACAACACAAGCATGTAAATCATATGGCAATATGAATCAATGCACAAAGTAAGAGAGAGAGAGAGTGAGAGAAAGTGGATCAAACGCAAATATAAGGATATGTTTCGAGGTTCGATCACTCAGCTCTACGTCCCCACCTTCACACAGAAGGATTTCCACTATCTCGTCCACACAGGACTTCCCACACAGGGAACCTCCACTAAGGATTTTGGGCAATACAATAACCAGGATCCTCTCTCAACCAATACAACCTCTCACTAGAGGCAAGGCACAACCAACACAAAATCCACCTCACACAAGAGGGGTAGGCACTTAACCAACACAAATCAATCACCTCACACTTGAGGGATTCCAACCCAATCTCCACTTCTCACTAGAGGGAGCCAAACACAATCTCCACCTCTCACTAGAGGGAGCCAACCACAACTTCCACAATCACCTCACAATAGAGGGATACCAAATCAATCTCCTCTCACTAGAGGGATATCACAATGAAGGAAGTTTACAACTTGGTGGTTTCCACAACCACAAACTAATTTTTCCCACAAAATAAAGATCCTAATAGATAGGATAGTAGATAAGCTCAAGTGTGAAAAATAAAGAGTTTAGAAACAAAAACACAAAGAAAAATACTTGAAAAAACTACTTAGTATTTGATAGAAATGAAGAACAAAGCAAATATCCCAAATCTATATTTTTCTTTGATTTTTTCAACTCTTGAAAACAAATAAAGAATGATCTTTTAAACCCAAAAACTCTTTTGAAAACTAGTGTTAAAACATTTAAGAAGATCAGGAAATTTTCTCTCTAAAAACTTGTTCTGAAACAACTTTAAATGTGGGGTATTTATAACCCCCACAAAATTCTGCCCGTTGGCTGGCAGAAAGGTAAAAAATGACCTTTCGGTCGACTGGCCGGTCGACCGGCCAACGGTCAAAAAAGCGGCCATTGAGCCTGCCGACCGCCGGTCGACCCCCAGAACCAGAGAGCAACGGCTCTCTGGCCGGTCGACCGCCCGGTCGACCGGGCCAACCCGAGAGTGGGTTGACTTCAGTCGGTCGACCGCTCGGTCGACCGGCCTAAGTGGCTGGCTGCGGCACGTCCTTGTGCATGTCGGTCGACCTCCGGTCGACCTGGTCGACCGCCAGAGCCTGGCAGGGCAATTTTCAGAACTTAAAACTTGGGTTTTTATTATCTAATTAAATCCCATAAAATCTCTAAAAATTCATAAAAATAAGTTCTTATATTATCTTTGAAATACAAACATGTTTGAGTAAAAATCAAACCATGTTACAAACATTTTGAACCATTTTTGTGACTTACAAATTTTGCCGAAAACCAAAATCCGTATTTTCCAAAACTTGGATTTTTGAAATGAAAAATCATTTTGTCCAAAACTCATCCAAATATAAAAACATGATATTGAAACAACTTTTAAGCATGTTGTATATGGATATAATCCAATATACATGAAATAGATATATGTCAATGTTTTTGACATTAAATCCGAAAATAAGTTTTGTTTAAATACAAAACCCAAACTCATGAAATAGACTATCAAACTAAGTTTGTTTAAATAGTTGAAGCATAGATGTATATAGAACAAATCTAATATATTAAACCATATAAACTTGTTTTGATTCTATCTATTCATGAAAACCAAGATCGGTTAAACTAAAAACCGAAAACCAAAACATGAAACTTTAAACAAGTATGTGTGTTGTGAACTTGAGCATATCACACTATCTAACCTTTACAAATGGATCTAAACTAACTATTCTAAAACAAACCGAGGTCTTCTTGTAGAGCGCCGTCTCCAAGACGACTCGATCCAAACGTGATCCACCGAGCTTGACTCCAAACGAGTGCTAGATATGAACTTGACGCTCAGGCTCTTGAATCACAATGTGAAAGCTCCAAAACACCTTTGTTGAAGCTAATCACCTACTAATATCTTGGTTAAATATCTGAAACTAAATATTACAAGATTATTAGTAAACTATAACTACATGAGTTAATCATCATCAAAACTAGAGTGGAAGGCCTCTGGGCCAACACTATCAAAGTAAGTTTTTCTAAATAGATGAAGCATAGATGTATATAGATCAAATCTAGTATACATTAAACCATGTAAACTTGTTTTGATTTTATCTATTCATAAAAACATATATATGAAAAATCGAAACTGGTTAAACCAAAAACAAACAAATTGAAACGTGTGTGTGTGTACTTGAGCATATCAACACTATCTAATCTTTATACAAGATCTAAACATACTAAACTAAACACATTACTGAAGTCTTCTTGTCTCCAAGCTGACTCGATCCAACGCGATCCAACGAGCTTGACTCCAACTGAGTACTAGATGCGATCTTGACACTCGAGCTCTTGAATCGACACGTGAAAGCTCCAAAACTCCTTTGATGAAGCTAATCACCTACTAATATCTTGATCAAATATCTAAAATTAAAAATAACAAGATTATTAGTAAACTATAACTATATAAGTTAATCATTATCAAAGCTATAGTGATGGGCCTCTGGGCCAACAGTAATAGCTGAGCACAATCAAGCGAAGCTGAGCAAGCTGAAGGCACGGACAACGAACAATGTTTAGTGACTAAAGCGCTTGGCGAGGTTATCAGGATGACTCGGCTTAAAGTGCGAGTAGAAAATCTGGTAGCATCTCGCCTAGGTGAATTTTGTGAATAAAAGTGTTGAGCACTAAGCAAGCCTACTAGGCGGAGCATGAGAGACCTGATGGTCTAAGCGCACTCCTCTTTCGAGGAAGTGGGCGAGAGCCTGAAGACTAAAGTACGCTCGGGGTTTAGGCGCACTCTCAGCAGTTACCACGAAACCTATAAGGGTGCAGGCCTAAAACAAATTGGGTAGTTAGGCCAGGAGTGGGCAGAAACCTATAGTCGGTATAGAGGTACCTGCATGAGATGTTAGTACCACACAATCAAGCATATAAATAGGAAGTAGCTAGTTTATAGTGTGTGAATCACGAAGGCTGTGTATAAGCCCATAAGGGCTGAGTAAGCCCGGGGTCTAAGCGCACCCTCGATAGTTACCATGAAACCCATAAGGATGCAGGCCTAAAACCAATTGAGTAACCATCCTGGGAGTGGGCAGAAGCCATGAAGGCTATTTATACATAGGTACCTGCATGGTTAGTACCAACACGTGGACAAATATCATATCATTTACACTATTACAAGCTTTCAAACACAGGATACAATACATGATGCCGGTACACGCATACAACACGGTACAATTGCACAGGACCACATACACAAACCCATAACAAGCCCAAATATAGTACAAGCTCAATGAGGAGAGGAAAAACACTCGCCTAAATAGAAACACGATAAAAACTACGGAAACTCTGAAAAGCTACGCGCACGAACACCGTAGCTGGGAGACACTAAAGCGAAAAGCGAAAGTGGATTTGGCCCCTTGGTGGCTGCCAGCCCTAGGGAGGTGAACCACCACTTAGTGGTGGCCTAGGTGGTGGCCGGCCTCAAGGAGGAGGAGGGAGAGAGAGGAAGGGAAGGGTGATGGCGTTCGTGGTGGTGTTATTTGGTGAAGGAGATGGATTTTGATGGAGGAATGAAAAGAAAGTGAAGGAGGTGATGATGAAGGTGATGTTGGTAGTTGAAGTAGTGGTGATGGAGGTGGTGTTGTGATGGTGAAAGTGATGGAAAAGAATATAGGAGATGGTGATGAAAAGAGTGTAGTAAAGACGGTGGTGGTGACGTTGTTGAAGGTGGTAGAGATGTTGTCGGAATAGTCGCCGGAGTGTTGCCAGAGAAGGGGGGGGGGCGACCCCTAGCCAAGCATGGTGGCCGGCCTAGGGATAGGTGGTGGAGTAGTCATTTTGTGGAAGGATTTAGTGGTGGTGGTAGTTTTGAAGAAGGTAAAGGAGAGGGTGAAAGTTTTGGTGGTATTTTGGAGTTTGTGGTAGATGAAATGGAGCTGAGGAGGAAGAAGATGATGGTAGGAAGTTGTATAAATTGTGATTGTTGTGGTTGTGGTGGAGATAAAGGAGGAGTTGGTGGTGATTAGGGTTTTGATGGAGAAATAAAATGGGAAGAAGAAGAAAAAAGGATTGTATTTGGGATTGGAGTTAAAGGAGAAGAAAAAAGGATTAGGGTGAGGGTTTTTTTGTAAAATGGAGAGGGGTGAGGTGTCTTTGGCTGGCCATGGCGATGGGAGAGGGTGTTGAGTGGTTTGGGATATTTTGGAGGAGATATTTTGGTGGAAATGTGTAGAATGTAATGGAAGAATGGAGAAGGTTTTAGAATATGGTGGAAGTAAAAGGAAGGAAAGAAAAAGAAAAAAGAAAAGAA
Source organism: Agave tequilana (assembly GCA_038442645.1). NCBI lineage: Eukaryota > Viridiplantae > Streptophyta > Magnoliopsida > Asparagales > Asparagaceae > Agave > Agave tequilana. The sequence continues at coordinate 137,398 of JAVJIF010005328.1, forward strand.
AAAGAAAAAAGGAAAATATTTGATTGGAAGAAAAAATGAAAACAATTAGAGTGGCAGATTCCCCGGATTCGGTCGCGGATGCGAAAACTTTCAGAAAAATACCGGAATCGTCTGAAAATCAAGTACCTCAGAACCACCCGCAAAAATTCTCAAAAATCGAGAATATTATTTTAAGAATCGGTGAAATTTGTTTCAAGAAATTATTTATGATTTTGAAATTAAATATCCTGAAATCGACCGCCGATATCGTTCGACATCGAATCTGGCCGAAATCTGTTAAATTTTGAAAATCCCCAAAAAATGTATTAAGATAGTAAATATTATTTTAAGAAAATATGTGGAAGTGGTTTATCAAAATTTGACTCCATTTGAAAATTAAAAATTTGAGAATAAACCAGTGGTACCAATTAATCCCGATTTTAGGGTTTTTATAAAAATAATTCAGAAAAATCTGAAAAATCATGAAAAATCTATAATATTAGACAACAGTGTTTGAAACTAAAATCGGCTAAATCTAATTACAAGAGAAGTTAAATCGAGCAAAAAAATATATCTAAGTACGTATTCTGGAAACGGGGTGTTATATTCTACCCACCTTATAAAAATTTCGTTCTTGAAATTTTCATAAGAGGAAGATGAACAAATGAGAGACTAGGGTTGTCAATGATAATAGGTTAAAGTGGAAAATTTGAGAAAGATTACTAACTCAAAATACAAAAGATCAGGAGTAGCGGTCACAGTGATATCCTCAAGGTTTCAGTTCTGGATACTCGGCTTCATATTATGTTGTTGCTTCGCCTGATGCCTCTGTTTTCATGTTGTAGACTTGGCCTCTACCATGGTTTTCTCTAGTTCTTGCTTCACTCTGTGGTTGATCATACTGCTGAGGCGGGAATGGAGCTTTTCGGCCAATGGGTTCTGGGTTCCCTTCTGTAGTGGGGCTAGAAGTACTGGTCGAACCGGTGCCATATTTCCTACTCTTCTGAACAGGCAAACTCTTATTGCATGACTTTTGGTCCCACAGGCTAAGCATAGTCTGTTGCCATTTGACAGTCTTTCCTATAATGTCAAGGCTTGTGGCAGAAGTTGCATATGATCTAAGGAAGAGAAGGTTGGAATGGTCGTTTGACTATCGGGCCATTGATGGGTCTGGTTGTGTGTTCTTCGTTCAGCAACTGAAAGGGTCTCTTTATTGGCTTGTTCTGCACCTGGTTCTCGCTTTTCTTCTCCAGCCCTCATTCTACTTCACGGGCAATGGAGAGAACCTGGGTGTACGTCTTCAGCTGTTTAGGAATAAGAAACATCTGGACATCCATCTTCCGCTATTGCTGCTAGCCCGTTTCTCTTCGTCTGTCACCATGTAGGGTGCAAACCTACTGATTCTCAAGAATTCGACAGCATATTCTTTCACTGACCGGTTCGCTGTTGTAGCTGGATAAATTGTTCTTCCATTTCCTTTTGAGCTGTTGCAGGAAAGAATCTCTCGTAGAAACCCTTTAAGAACTGGTCCCATGTGATGGGTTTCTCCAGTGTCGCTTCTTCCGCCAACTATCAGGTTCTGGTCACATCCTTCAGCTGTATCTTGGCCACTTCCACTTGGTTCTCATCATAGACTCAAGTTGCCTTCAAGAGATCCGTTGTGTCTATCAGCTAGTGTTCTGCATCCAGGGGCTTCACTATGCCTGAAAAGATTGCCAGCTGTAATCTCTTAAAATCTGACACATTGCCTGGCAATCTGTTGGCCCAGAGGCCCTTTACTCTAGTTTTGATGATGATTAACTCATGTAATTATAGTTTACTAATAATCTTGTGATATTTAGTTTCAGATATTTGATCAAGATATTAGTAGGTGATTAGCTTCAACAAAGGTGTTTTGGAGCTTTCACATAGTGATTCAAGAGCTCGAGCGTCAAGTTCACATCTAGCACTCGGTTGGAGTCAAGCTTGGTGGATCACGTTTGGATCGAGTCGACTTGGAGACAACGTTCTACAAGAAGACCTTGGTTTGTTTTAGTATAGATTGTTTAGATCTTGTGTAAAGATTAGATAGTGTAATATGCTCAAGTTCACAATACACACACAAGTTTCATGTTTATTTGTTTTTGGTTTTTGGTTTAACCGATCTTGGTTTTTAAGTCAAAAACATAGATATATTATAGTTCATGTATATTAGATTCTATCCATATACAACATGCTTCAAAGTTCTTTAAATATTATGTTTTTGTATTTACATGAGTTTTGGAAAAATCGGATTTCCATTTCAAAATCCTATTTTTGGAAAATACAATTTTTGGTTTAAGGCAAATTTTCTATCTCACAAAAATGGTTCAAATAGTTTGAAATATGTGTTAAATTTTTATCACACATATTTGTATTTCAAAGATATAATAAGAACTAATTTTTGTGAAATTTATGTGTTTTTATGGGATTTAATAAAAGATAAAAACCTAAGTTTTTAAGTCTTATAATGGCTAGACTGGCTGTCTGCCGGTCGACCGGACCGGTCGACCGTAGCAGAAGTTGGTCGACTGATGCGGTCAACCAACGTGCACAAGCATACACGCCAGCTTGAGCTGGTGGGCCGGTCGATCGGGTCGGTCGACCGTCCAGAGAGCTATGCTCTCTGGAAATGGCCCCGGTCGACCGGATCGGTCGATCGACAGAGAGCTCTGCTCTCTGCATCCAGTCTCGGTCGACTGAGCCGGTCGACCGGTGGGCTCAACGGTCAAAAATATGACCGTTGGCCGGTCGACCGCCTGATCGACCGGAAGGGCATTTCAGCCCTTTCCAGCTGCCAACGAGCAGATTTCATATGGGGCTATATAAACCTCCATTTGAGTTTATTTTAAATAAGTTTTTAGAGAGAAATTTTTCTCACCTTTACAAGTGTTTAACAAGTTTTCAAAAGAGTTTTTGGGTTTAAAAGATCAATCTTTATTTGTTTTAAAGTGTTGAAAAATTCAAGGAAAAAGAGAATATTTGGGATTGGTTTTTGATCTTTATTTCAATATCTATCTTGTTATTTTTCCAAGTATTTTTCTTTGTTGTATTCATTTTCAAACACTTTTATTTCTCACACTTGAGCTTATCTATCTATCTTATCTATAGGATCATTGTTTTGTGAGAAAGAAAATTAGTTTGTGGTTGTTTATACCACCAAGTTGTAAACCCTCCTTGATTTGTGATTACCCTCTAGTGAGAGGTGATTGTATTGGTATCCCTTTAGTAGGAGGTGATAGTGGAGGTTGTGCTGGAATCCCTCAAGTGTGAGGTGATTGTATTTGTTTGGCTAAGTGCCTATCCCTCATTTATGAGGTTGATATTGTGTTGGTTTGTGCCTTGCCTCTAGTGAGAGGTTGTATTGGTTGAGAGAGGAGTTATGTACTCCCTAATTGTATTTGCCCCAAATCATCAGTGGAGGTTCCCTGTGTGGGAAGTCCTGTGTGGACGAGTTAGTGTAAATCCTTCTGTGTGAAGGCGGGGACGTAGAGCTGTGTGCTCGAACCTCGAAACATATCCGTGTGTTTGCGTTTGATCCACTTTTCTCTAACTCACTCTCTCCCTCTCTCTCTTATATTGTGCCTTGCATTGATTCATATTGTCATATCATATTTATATGCTTGAGATTTATTTGTGTATGCCCATACTTGTGTTAAATCAAGAGAGCTTCATATAGCACCTCAACTCTTATTCAGAAGAATCAAGAGGAGTTAGTCCAGAGCCCTTCACCGGGAATTCAGTTACACTCTTTGGTTACACTAAGTGTGTTGCATTTAGTTTTTAAATTCCACATTATTTGTCATAGATTAGCCATACACCTATTCACCCCCCTCTAGGTGTACTTTCAATTGGAATCAGAGCCTACGCTCCTGATATTAGGTTTAACCACCTAGGAGTGTGATCTTAGTTGCTAATCTATCATTTACATTTGCACACTTATATTGTTTACACACACTCATGGATTGCTTGACCCCTCCCATGTTTGATGTTTCCAACATTGACATGTGGAAATTTAGGATGAGTATATACCTAAAAACTCTAGGCTTGCATGTTTTCCTTGCCGCGCTACCAAGAAATCCTATCTTGATAATAGCAAGCATATAGAGGCCAATGCACAAGCCCTAAGGCACTTAGAAGCACGCTTAATAAAGAATATTTGTTTATGGTTTCTCATTGTGATTCCGCTTTTGTAGTGTGGAGCACTTTGACCTCCTCCGAGCTTCAAACGCCAAACATTATGGAGAAGGAATTTAGTGGAGAAGAATTCGAACAACATTGCTACATGGTCCAAGGAAATATTTCCCTTGAGGTATATTCGAAATCTCAACTAGATGATAGTGCTAGTTCTTCACGTAATGATCATATTGATGCCGATGCATTAAATGAAGAACTTTCTATTGTATGTGAAAAATTACTAGAAAAATATAATCTTTTGAAAAAGAAAAGTTTTACTTTAAAAGAAGAAAATAAAAATTTATCTTCTAAACTTGATGTTGTTTTGCAAGAACGGGATGAGATTTTAAATGAGAGGGACTCTTTGAAATCCCAACTTGAACTTGTATTAAAAGAAAATGAAATTTTGAAAAATAAAAATGATTGTGAAATTATTTTGAAGAAAAATGAGGCTTTTTCTTCAAAACTTGATTTTGTCATAAAAGAAAATGAATCTTTAAAAATGAAAATTGCTTTAATTTCAAAGGATTTGGATTTGGTTTCTAAGAAAAATAATTCTTTGAAAAATGATATGGATTCTCATGTTTGCCATGCTAGTATAGCTTTACCTTCTAGCTTACGTATTGCATGCACCTCTTCTTCCATGATTGAAAATGATATTTGTATACTTAAAAAGAGTGTTGATTGTTTGGGCTCCACTTTGAGCCAATGTGCCATGAACCACACACGTTTGGAATCTATGTTTCGAAAGAAATAAGTTTCATCTATGCATGCACACCATATACGGCATACACACGCTCCTCACGTTCATGCACACAACACTATGTATGCTCATGTGTACACTTGTACACATTGTGAACGTAAGAGCCACCTTGCTAAGTTTTGTTATGATAGACTACATGATGTAAATTTAGCAAATAAATTTATTTGGGTTAGGAAAGGAGCTAACCCCCATGGACCCAAAAGAGTATGGATACCAAAGATCACTCCTATTTTATTTGATGTAGGTGTGGGCTCTCACATGACGTGAGAGTGATGGTGCCTTAAGGTGGATGCGTTCCGAGCTTAATGGTGACTATTTTAGATGCATCACTTTCAAGGGGAGTTTGGTGGAAGGACCACCATGGTTTGGAGACATAGAGAGTTGCCCTCATGGTTTTGGTAACGATCTCTTACTCCCATTTATGTTTGCATGCTTTTAGATCATTCATTTGTAGCATGTCTTGTTTTAATGCTCATTATGCCATATGCCATGTTTATTAGACTATTGACATACATATATAGTATGTGAGATCACCCATGTTTATATGGACCCATATTTTGTGTTCTCTCCATAGTTTAGCTATTATGTATATCATAGCTCTAATAACATGAGTATTTATATAATGATCATATGAGTTTTGTTTTGATGTTTCACGTTTTACTACTTGTTTTAAATGTATCCTTCATTAAAACTTGAGTATATGCTTGTACAACTAGTGAGTCACAAATAGATTATTATATATTTGTACTTGATTGCTCATTTGTACTTATTAGATGTACTAGTATAGCCTAGTTTTGATGATTCATACATTTTAACTTGTATTCCCTATCTTTATGCATGTTTTTCATATTTGTGATTAGCTTCATGTATATATGTCCATTTTGTCTAAGCTAATAGTTATACATATACATCCTTGAGCCACTTGCCTTCATGTATATATTTTTGTGACTTGTTCATGTTTGAATATGTATGTATACTCTAGTTTGTACAAAATATACATATGCCTTGAAGTTATATTATTAAAATTAAATTTTAATGATTTTCATGTTTTCGCTTATAAAGGAATTTCACATTGAGCTTATTACCTATTTTCATGACTATGTCTTTCACACAAAACTTATACACTCACATTATTTGATGTTTTCTCCTGATTTTATTTTCATGAGTATTATATGTGCTATATAGACTTTGAGTGTCATTGGTTTAGTGATTTTCATGTTTCATGGAATATATTCTTGTTTTATTCCTTACTTGAAGGATTTCGTGCTAGTTTACAATTTTATCATATAACTAGTTGTGTATTCTTCATATAGTAGAGTTTTCAAACGTGTTATAATTTATTTTTGAAAACCCCTACCCATTTAAAGGGCGGTTGGTTGGGCGACCATGCCTTGTATGCTTTATTGAAAATCTATTTAAACATGTGCATGAAAGGGTGCTAGGGATTATGAGTTATACACTTGATCCTCACTATGTTTTCAATTGGTATCACAATTGATTTCTATTTTGTATACTCATATGTGTTTTTATATATGTATGCTTTAATTTCAAATATTATCAATTTCGATGGTATTCAATTTTACATATATATATATGTGCTTTGATTGTGCTTACTATATCTCTATATCTTTGAGCACAAATTTGGTCATGCTAAGCTTGATTTAGTCCTTAATGATAATTATTTTTAAATTGGTATCTTATACAAGCTTATGCATCGTTTCCATTAGTATTTCATAAAGGAGAAGAAAATTCATGTTTTACCTTTCAATCGGTTTTGTTTACCATTGATATCTTACTCTCACTCTTTATGTTGAAAAATGATTGAAAAATGATATTGATTTTTTAATTTGGTATCATACGCTCCTAATAAAAATTATTTTCAATTGGTATATGTTTCATTTTCAATATTGGTATCAAGAATATTAAATTGATATTATTCTCTATTTGGTATCTCTATTGCAAAATATTTTTAGTGTTTAACCAAAAAGAATGGTTTATGCTTTTCAATTGGTATCAAAAGTGTTAAATCTTTTCAATTGGTACTATTTTTTTCAATTGGTATCAAGTTTACCTATTTGTTTATATCTTTCAATTGATATCAAAATTTTTGTTGTTTTGTTTATTTTCAATTGGTATCATAAATTGGTATCATGATGTTTCGATGTATATCTTCATACTAAATTGATATATCTTTCAATTGGTATCATTTTGATGTGTATTGCTTATTTGCAAGGGAAGCTTAACATCTTCTCTATATATAGATTCATGTTGAGTGTATGTCATATTGAAGTTATTGACCTTTCTTTGGTATGTAGTATACGTGTGTAGTAGGAGCTTCACATCTCCTTTTATACATTGCATATTATGTTTTATGTGGTTAGGGTTTAGTCGTCTCTTTTCTTATAAATGCATGTACGCAGGGGGAGTTAATTTCACGTCTCTCCTCTTCATGAATATATATAGCATATATACCCTTATTGTTTGATTTATGCAAAAAGGGAGAAAAATATTATTTATGCCCTTTTATTGTTTGTATCCCTTTGTTGATGAATTGACAAAAAGGAAGAGAGATATTTTGGAGTTTATATGCATGTTTGTTTATATGCATGTTTGTTTGAATTAGTTATCCTTTACCATTGGTATCAAAAGCATCTTTTATTGGTGGTATTGGTATCAAGAGCATCTTTTATTTGTTTTTGTTGGTTTCAAGAGTTTTTATTTGTATCAAGAGCAACATTGTTTTATCGTTTTATTGGTATCAAGATATACATTTTTTTAAAAGAAATTTTTATTGGTGTCTAGAGCAACATTGCTTTTAAGAACATGTTTATTTTAAAATAGAGTCTTTATTGGTATCAAAAGCATGTTTATTTCATTGATATAATTTCCTTATTTTATGCATGTTTATGCATATCTATATTGAGCATTTATTGCATATCTTTATTGTTTATTGCTATGCATGAGTTATGGGGGAGTTTCTTTGAAGTTTAACTTTAATTCATGCATATATAACTCCATGAGTTTTGTCATCATCAAAAAGGGGGAGATTGTTGGCCCAGAGGCCCTTCACTCTAGTTTTGATGATGATTAACTCATGTGGTTATAGTTTACTCATAATCTTATGATATTTAGTTTCAGATATTTAATCAAGATATTAGTAGGTGATTAGCTTCAACAAAGGTGTTTTGGAGCTTTCACTTGGTGATTCAAGAGCTCGAGCGTCAAGTTCACATCTAGCACTCGGTTGGAGTCAAGCTCGGTGGATCACGTTTGGATCGAGTCGACTTGGAGACAGCATTCTATAAGAAGACCTCAGTTTGTTTTAGTATAGATTGTTTAGATCTTATGTAAAGATTAGATAGTGTGATATGCTCAAGTTCACAATACACACACAAGTTTCATGTTTATTGGTTTTTGGTTTTCGGTTTAACCGATCTTGATTTTTAAGTTAAAAACATAGATATACTATATTTCATGTATATTAGATTCTATACATATACAACATGCTTCAAAGCTTTTTAAATATCATGTTTTTGTATTTACATGAGTTTTGAAAAAATCGGATTTCCATTTTGAAAATCCTATTTTTGGAAAACACAGTTTTTGGTTTAAGGCAAATTTTCTATCTCACAAAAATGATTCAAATAGTTTGAAATATGTGTTGAATTTTTATCACACATATTTGTATTTCAAAGATATAATAAGAACTGATTTTTGTAAAATTTATGTGTTTTTATGGGATTTAATTAAAGATAAAAACCTAAGTTTTTAAGTCCTATAATGGCTAGACTGGCTGTCTGCCGGTCGACCGGATCGGTCGATCGTAGCAGAAGTCGGTCGACTGGCGCGGTCGACCGACGTGCACAAGCGTGCACACCAGCTTGAGCTGGTGGACCGGTCGACCGTCCAGAGAGCTCTGCTCTCTGGAAATGGCCCCAGTCGACTGGGTCGGTTGACCGACAGAGAGCTCTGCTCTCTGTATCCAATCTCGGTCGACCGAGCCGATCAACCGGTGGGCTCAACGGTAAAAAAATATGACTGTTGGCCGGTTGACCAAGGCATTTCAGCCCTTTCCAGCTGCCAACGGGCAGATTTCATATGGGGCTATATATACCCCAATTTGAGTTTGTTTTAAACAAGTTTTTTAGAGAGCAATTTTTCCCACCTTTACAAGTGTTTACCAGCAAGTTTTCAAAAGAGTTTTTGGTTTAAAAGATCAATCTTTATTTGTTTTAAAGTGTTAGAAAATTCAAAGAAAAAGAGAGTATTTGGGAATTGATTTTTGATCTTTATTTCAACATCTATCTTGTGATTTTCTCAAGTATTTTTCTTTGTTGTTTTCATTTCCAAACACTTTTATTTCTCACACTTGAGCTTATCTATCTATCCTATCTATAGGATCATTGTTTTGTGAGAAATAAAATTAGTTTGTGGTTGTTTATACCACCAAGTTATAAACCCTCCTTGATTTGTGATATCCCTCTAGTGAGAGGTGATTGTATTGGTATCTCTCTAGTGAGAGGTGATAGTGGAGGTTGTGTTGGAACCCCTCAAGTGTGAGGTGATTGTATTTGTTTGGCTAAGTGCCTATCCCTCATTTGTGGGGTTGATATTGTGGCTGTTTGTGCCTTGCCTCTAGTGAGAGGTTGTATTGGTTGAGAGAGGAGTTGTGTACTCCCTAATTGTATTTGCCCCAAATCCTCAGTGGAGGTTCCCTGTGTGGGAAGTCCTGCGTGGACGAGTTAGTGGAAATCCTTCTGTGTGAAGGCGGGGACGTAGAGCTGTCTGCTCGAACCTCGAAACATATCCTTGTGTTTGCGCTTGATCCACTTTTCTCTAACTCTCTCTTATATTGTGCCTTGCATTGATTCATACTGCCATATCATATTTATATGCTTGGGATTTGTTTGTGTGTGCCCGTACTTGTGTTAAATAAAGAGAGCTTCATATAGCACCTCAACTCTTATTCAGAGGAATCAAGAGGAGTTAGTCCAGAGCCCTTCACTGGGAATACGGCTACACTCTTTGGTTACACTAAGTGTGTTGCATTTAGTTTTTAAATTTCACATTATTTGTCATAGATTAGCCATACACCTATTCACCCCCTCTAGGTGTACTTTCACAGTCCATGATGTAGAAGCTCTGTCTGCTGCTGCTAACTCTGCATTATCCCTTGAAGTACCCTCATCAGGCTATCATTGTCTCTGCTAGATCCATCTTGAGAAGTACGAGGACCATTATGTGTTCCGCATGAAAATACACCTAGAGGGGGTGAATAGGTGTACTAGCTAATCTAATGATGATTATGCGAAATTAAAACTATTTAAGCAAACTAAACCTGTCAAGCCCACACACAAGGTATAACACAAGAGTGTAGCCGAATTCCCGGTGAAGGGCTCTGGACTATCTCCTCAAGATTCCTCTAGATTAAGAGTTGAGGTGCCACTATGGCTCTCTTGGTTAATTACAAGTGTGAGAAAATAATTCCAAGCATGTATTCAATTTAGCATAAGTATAGCAAGCATATAAAAGAGATAAACAATATAAGCATGCAAGATATATAAACACAAGTGAGAGATAGAGAGAGAACAATCGCAAACACAGGAGATTTGTTTCGAGATTCGAGCACCCTTGCTCTACGTCCCCACCTTCAACACTATGAAGGATTTCCACTAGAATCGATCCCACTGGATCACTCGGTGCCGCAGCACCTACAACGAATTCACACTAGAACTCTTAGACTCACTAGTCCCCTCACTTGTTCCCACAAGAACAATACATGCAAGCACACTAGCTTGCCGAGGCCGCACCTCTTACAACTCCTCCAACCACACATCGGAACACTTGGTTATCACTTCACTTGCACAAACACTTCTTTACCAAGGCCACCACCTCTACAACTCCTCACAATACAAGGATGAAATCTCGTGATCACTTCTCTTATTACAAAAATAACTTTCACAACAAAGATCCCTAGAGGATTGATATAGCAATGGATAGCTCAAGATTGTGTGAGAAAAACTAGGATAGATTTTGTGGTGAAATCCTTAAGAAATCACTTTTGAAGACCACTCTTAAAACTCTCCTTTCGATATGGAAGTTTTAGCTCTAAAACAAGTGGAGAAAACCTCTTAGAGAGATAGAAAAAACTAGCTTGAAAACCCACTCAAAATCTTATGAAAAACAGCCCAAAGGAACCCCATTTTATAGGCTCCCAAAAACTAGTCATTGGAAGCCAACTCAGCAGCAGATCCTGCTGGGCTATCGGCCGGCCGGTCAACCGGCTAACGGTCAAATTTTTTACCATTGTAGCCTACCGATCGACAGCCCGGTCGACCGTGCACTGGGCTTGTACCGCCCGTCGACCGGGGCCAGATCCAGAGAGCAAAGCTCTCTGGACATTGACCGGCCCTGGCTGTGCACATTCTGTGCACATCGGTCGACCGGTCGATCGACCGCCAGACAGCCTGGTCAGCAAACTTTTGGGAATAAAAACTTGATCAAATAAATCCTTATAAATTCCCATAAATTCACAAAAAATCTATAAAAATAGGTTCATTGAAATACTTTGATGTACAAACATGTTTGATTAAAAATCAACATATATTATAAACATTTTGAATTATTTTTGTAATATAGAAATTTTGTCTTAAACAAAAATTTGTATTTTTCAAAATCCATCTTAATTTAAAAAATAATTTTCTAAAACTTCTCTAAAAATAAAAACAAGATATCTTAAATACTTTTGAAGCTTAGTGTGTATGGATATGATCCAATACACATATAAGATGAAATATCTATGTTTTTGACAATATGCTCTAAAATAAGTTTTGATAAATCCAAAACTCAAACACATGATATAAAACATCAAATAAGTTTTTCTAAACTTTTAAATCAACAATGTGTATGGATGAAATTCAAAACACATATAAACCATATAAACTCATTTTAATGAACTCTATTCATGAAACATAAAGATGTATACTTTGAAGCTCAAAAATCAAAACGGTATTTCTCTAAACACAAAACTATTTTATGAAAACACATATAAATTTTTTTTTGTGTGTATATGAAATTGAGCAATCCATAACTAATCTATCCTTTATATTTTATCTAAAAACAAATCTTGACACTTACAAACACGACAAAAGTTTTATGAAAATCTTCTCTTGAAAATCTTCTTCTCCTTCTTGACTTGGTCCAAACCTTGATCCACTGAGCTAGACTCCTCTTGAGTACTTGATGCAATCTTGATGCGCGAGCTCTTGAATCAACACGTGCTAGCTCCAAAACTTGATTTCGAATCTTTTGTTGAAGCTAAACACCTACTAAGATCTTGATCAAATATCTGAGACTAAATAAACACAAGATCATTAGTATTATAACTACATGAGTTAATCATCATCAAAACTAGAGTGATGAGCCTTTGGGCCAATACCCCGTCTTTTCATATCTGAGTTGGTTGAAGGGGAACAAGAAGGAGCTGGAAGGTAAAAGATTGAAGGGTCCCAGGATTCAAGAAATAGATAAGAAGAAAGAGATAGATAACTCTGCACTTGTAGTTGGATTGTATAACCGGGACTCTTGTATTTCAGTTACAAATTCTTTACCAATAATTTGCCATCTGGACATACTAAGGATATGAGAGGCTAGGCTCTGATACCATCCTATAACTCCCCGATCCCGCGGGTATAGAGACGTTACTACGACGTATATTGCAGGTCAGAAATATTCTCACGTATATACGCTAAGCATTAGTACATGTAAGAATCAGAGTACGAAAGTATGAGGTGCATTATATATTCCAACATAAAAGTACAAGTACATAGTTATCACAGAGAGTGATTCAATATTACAAGAATATTACGTGTCCAAAGGATATAAGTACGATTTATAAGGAAATATACATAATCAAAAGCTGAGAGGTGCTCACGAGTAACAAGAGGAGTCTCGAGAGCCGATCGGAGAAGGGCTGGGAGGAAAGGGCTATGGGTGACAACCATACTTCCGTTGCGCTACTCTAATCTCCTCAGAAGGTTCTGCTACGCTCCATGCTCCAAAATCTGGACATACGAATCCTGGATTGTCAGATGCAACCCCACGAATGGTGATGTGAACGCCAAATGGTGTGCATGGATAGGCACATGTGTATTGATAAATTCGAAGCAAAAGAGCATGTATTGAAAACCGTGTCGTGGGCACAGGCACGCTAGACATTAATGAGACATCAAGTAATGAGTGGTAAAAATGAAATATAATAATGATTAATAAAATAGGTAATCTAAAGTAAAACTCGATGGAAGCAAAATATGGTGAAGCCAGTGGTATAACCCAGTTTGCAAAGCAACACAACAGGTTATCATCTTGGCATCTTATTATTGTAAACTCGTCCGACCCATATATCTAGGTATGTATCCTGGTGTACATCTTAACACAAATACATCCATATATAAGTAAGTCGAGGTTGGTTAATGGAAGCTGATGAAGAACTGATAGCTCATACTTATAATAGTTCCCATCTACTGATAGGCAAAAACAAGCACAAAAATAGGTAAAGGAATGTGGGTCGATGTTACTGCTTTTGCGATTCTTCCGTAATAGCAAAGTGGCTCTACGGGTCGTATCCACAATGAGGGAGAGCGATGAAAGCTTGATGCGGCTTCATTGTTCAAGAAAAGAGAAAGTTCTTTGTTTTAAATAAAGAATTTGAAAATGAAAACAAGTTGGTTCCAAAGATTGTTTTAGAATGATTTGGTGGTTTGTAAAAGTGATATTTCTAGATAGTAAAAACGCATGGCTAACTTCTACTAAGTGCTCCTACTAATCTCTAACTTCTTGAAGATATACCCTCACGATGGATCATAGTCAAGTATTACCTTTATGCATAGGAACTATTCACGTTGGGACCGAATGAAGGTCCTTCCTTTAACTTAGCTTCACACGGCAAAAGTTGTACATTCCTTATCAATATCCAATAGAAGGCGAGAATAAGGGAAGACACAAGTGCACTAATGGTATCGACAAAGTTAAAAGAAAAATCTCTAACTTACAAAAACAAGTAAAGTATACAATCCATAGATCATCAAAAACACGTTAAGCATGAAATATAAGAAGGCGAATACTTGTATGTAAGTTAGAGTTATAACCCTCGTCTTAAGTTATCATAGCTCTTATTTGCACAAGGCTTATTTTACATTATTGACTCATTTGGATTTATCAATCAAGTTGTTAGAGATTAGTGGGTTAGTAGTTAGTTAGCCATGCAATGGAAGAGTTAGTTAGACATGGTAGTAAAGAAAACAATAAAAGAAAAGAAGTAAAGAAAAAGGGAGTTACACTAAAACAAGAAAGTAAAAGCAAATGGAAAACACAAGTAAATGGGAAGAAGAAAGAAAAGTAATTACTTGTATTACCTTGTCACCCTTCAAATACAACTCTTACACACTCTCTCTCTCTCTCTCTTTCACTCTAATGGCTAAAACTAAAACTAGAAGAAGAGAAACAACAACAACTATAATGCTAAAAATAAGATAACAACAATGCTCTAAACTCTGGATCTGCTTCTCTTCAGACCCCAGGGGGTTTTATAGGCACCAGGGAAAAGGGGCCAGGGGGACACCCCTGGCCCAAAGCTCGGGCGCGTCCGCGCCTGTACGGCCATGGAAACACGGCCCAGGCCGCGTTTCCGCGGCCTTGCCAAGGCGGCGCGCACCTGGCTTCGGGCAGCGCATTGTCCCTTCTGTCTCCTGTCAGCTGGATCTTCTGGATTCGTGATTTGATACCCTGGGCTGACAAAATCGCCTTCCTAAGGTCAATGGCTATTTGATAGGCTTTTAATCACCCATTAAATTGTGATTTAGGGTCTTCTTCTTCATTTGCACACCATGGACCTAGGATCAAGCAAGCAGAACTTTATTAGCAGAATTTTAGATAGAATAAATATGTGAATTGAAAAAAATTATGCAAAATTAGAGACTAATCACACCCCCATACTTATCTTTTTGCTCGTCCTGAGTAAAACAAAAATAAGAAAATTATTACACCACTTTCGCAGGTGACGCGATTGCACTGAGCATGTACAATAAGCCTTTAAACCTCTAGGTTTTCCCTAGAGGAGGAGTGTTGTCTCCATAAGATTTTCAGCGGATTGCACCCACAAAATCCAGTAAGTGAAAAAAATATTTAGTTGTTAGCAAACCTCTTTCAAGAAAAAGAACTTTCAATCATCTATGTAAAAATAACCGAATGATGTAAGAATTAGGTTCAACCCTCATAAGTCCTCCTATACTTTAGCCTTCATAAAAGAATAAATTATGATTTTTGTTTAAATTTAGAAAGGATCTTATACTTCTAACTCATTCTGTTATTTTGCTTTAGATAGATATGCATAATGTGTAAGTGTGATGTGCTTGGGATTTTTCAACTCAACTTTGAATATCATTTAATTTTATTAATATTTATCAATTATTCTTGATTTCATTAGGCTTTCAACTTTATTCATGTAACACATATCAAACCCGATGACTCCCAAACCAGATGATTTTAGGGCACCAGGTGGAAAAACACCCCTCAGGTTAAATATGCAAGCCGAGTAGGCCACGAATCAAGATTTACTTATATATTATATATATTCATTGTTTTTTATGGCGTGAGTAATCATGCTTCTTGAGGCACAATTATCTAGCATTTTTTTTCAGAGTTGTGTCTCAAAATCCCAAGCATGCGTGTGGTTTATGCATATTCTACAAAGGCAAAATAAAGGATATAAGTTATTTTCCTTATCCCTCCCAACTCTTAGTCAAACTAATATTTCATTTTTATTTAGGCTAAAATAAAGATTCCTTAATAAGGTTCCCTTAATTCCTACAACCTTTTGGTATTTTTATAAAGTGTATGAAAATTCTTTTTTCATTCTGGAGATTTTTTTTGTAAAAAGAAAAAGAAAAGGTGAAGTTTTTTTTTTTTGTAAAAAGAAAAATAAAAAGTGAAAGTGTTAGCGTCCCCCCACACCTATCTAATGCATTATCCTCAATGAATGTCATGTAAATACAAATGCAATAAATATGGTGAAGAAATGATGTTATCGCCTTCGACGAATCACACCGGCCAAGTGCGAATAGGCGAAAGAAATGTCAAAAATATAGAAGGTAAGCATATAAACAAGAAGTAAAGATGTTTATTTATTTATTTTTTTTTGTGTTTTTTTTAGTTGTAGTGTAGATGGCTGTGGTTAGATGTATGATGGGGCAAAAAGGTCAGCACACTATCAGCCGGTGATGTAGGCTCAGTAGTCAAAAAGGGCTTCATTCTTTGCCCATTCACTTTGAATTCCGTGTTGTTCGTAGGATCGATAATAATCACAGCACCGTAGGGGAAAACGGTCCAGACCAACGAGTTGTGCGCATAATGAACGGTCCAGACCAACGAGTATTCACAAAAATATGAAGTCTAGAGTTGTACAACAGAACCTTGTCTCCCGGGGCAAAGTTTTTCCGGTTTTATGATCTGATCATGAAAAAGTTTAGTCCTGCTTTTGGTGATCCGAGCATTCTCATAGGCTTCATTCCGTATCTCCTCTAATTCTAAGATCTGCAGTTCCTTAGCTCATCGGCCTTGCTCAAATCAAAATTGAGTTGCTTAATGGCCAGAGGGCATGGTGTTCTAACTCTACTAGCAGATGACAGGCTTTTTCGAAAATGATTATGTAGGAAGACATCCCCAGGACTGTCTTAAAAGCAGTGCGGTAAGCCTACAATGCATCATTGAGTTTGACCGACCAATCCTTTCAATTCTATCCGACAGTCTTTTCCAAAATGAGCTTGATCTGTCGATTGGTGACTTTGACCTGCCCATTTGTCTGGAGATGATACGGAGTAGATAACTTGTGATTGATGAAATATTTCTGCATCACAGCTTCAAAAACTCTATTGCAGAAATGCGATCCATTATCACAAATTATCGCTCTGGGGTGCCAAATCGGGAGAAGATATTTTCTTTGAGAAATTTGGCAACCACTTTGTTGTCATTGGTCTTAGCTGGCATAGCTTCTACCCATTTAGAGACGTAATCTACAGCAACCAAAATGAACTGGTTGCCGAAAGAATTAGGGAATGGTCCCATGAAGTCGATACCCTAAACATTAAAAATTTCAACTTCCAGGATCGGGTTCAGGGGCATCATGTATCTTCTTGAAATTTTTCCAATCTTCTGACAATTTGCACATGTCTTGCAAAAGTAGAATGAGTCTTTGAACAAAGTGGGCCAGTAAAACTTTCTCTGCAGTCTTACGGGGACCGAAGTGTCCTCCGCATGCAAGTTTATGGCAATAGCTTAGTGCACTCCTCTGTTCTTCCTCTGGGATGCATCGTCGAATAATCTGATCGGGATAATACTAAAAAAGATACGGCTTTTCCTAGAAGAAGTACCATACTTGGGCAAAGAAGCGACAGTAGTCTTGCTTTGTCCAGTCAGCGGGTAATTATCCAGTGGCCAGGTAATTGACTATGTCTGCATAGCAGAGTTCCTTAAAAATGGCTAGGATGTGCTCGTCTGGGAAATCCTCGTTGATCGGAGTTTGTATGATGGATGCATTTGGAATTCGTGATAGATGATCAGCGACCACATTTTCTATACCTCGTTTATCCCAAATTTCCAGGTCAAATTCTTGAAGCAAAAGGATCCACCGAATCAGTCGGGCTTTTGCTTCCTTCTTGTCATGAGGTATTTTAGTGCCAAGTGATCCGTGAAAATCACCGTCTTTGAGCCTAACAAGTAGGGCCGGAACTTTTCTAACGCAAAGACAACGGCCAAGAATTCCTTCTCAGTCATTGTATAATTCTGTTTGGCGTCATTCAAGGTCCTACTCGAGTAATAAATCACGTACTGCCTATTGTCGATGCAATGTCCTAGAACAGCGCCAATAGCAAAATCAGAGGCATCGCACATGATTTCAAATAGTTGTGCCCAATTAGTAGCAGAAATAATAGGCGTAGAAATAAGTTCTTGCTTAAGTTTCCTCCATGACTTGAAACATTCATCGTTAAAATCAAAGGGCACATCCTTTGCGAGCAGGTTTGTTAAGGGCCTAGCGATTTTGCTAAAATCCTTAATGAATCGTCGGTAGAACCCATCATGCCCTAGAAAGGATCTAATATCTTTGATGCTTTTGGGTGGAGGAAGCTTAGAAATTACTTCTACTATAGCCTTGTCTACTTCAATTCCTCTCCTAGAAATCTCATGGCCTAAGACAATCCCCTATCTCACCATGAAGTGACATTTCTCCCAGTTCAGAGTTAAGTTCTTTTCGTTGCATCTTTACAGAACCAACTCAAGATGATGAAGACATTATTCAAATGAATCTCCGTAGATGGAGAAGTCATCCATGAAAATCTCAAGAAAACGTTCTACCATGTCGGAGAACAAACTGAGCATGCACCGTTGGAATGTTGCGGGAGCATTGCAGCGTCGATAAGCGAAGGTTCTGAATGGGTAGGTGAACGTGGTCTTTTCATGGTCTTCTACAGCAATGGGGATTTGATTGTATTTTGAATACTGATCTAGGAAGTAATAGTATTCGTGTCCAGCCAGGCGTTCAAACATTTGGTCGATGAAGGGTAGCGGGAAGTGGTCTTTACGGGTGGCTGCATTTAACTTTCTACAGTCGATACAAACACGAACCTTGGTAGGCAGTCTTGTTTGTACCAACTCTTTTTGCTCATTTTCAACCACCATAAAGCCAGCTTTCTTCTGGACCGCATGAACAGGGCTAACCCATTGGCTATCAAAAATGGAATAAATGATCCCATTATCTAATAGTTTTAAATTTTCGCTTTACTGCCTCTTGCATGAGTGAGTTAAGCCTGCATTGTGGGTTCCTCCTAGGAAATGCTTTATCGGTTAAATGGATTCTATGTTGAACTATTGCTGAACTTATCCCTTTAATATCCTTCATCGTCCATCCAATGGCTTTCCTATGTCTTTTTAGAATAGACATTAAACTGTCCTCTCGTTTCTCAGTCAGGTGGGATGCTATGATGATTGACAAGGTTTCTTTTCCGCCCAGGTAGGTGTACTTGAGGTGTTCAGGTAAGGCTTTTAGCTCTAAGGATGGTGTTGCTTCATTAGAGGAAATCTCCAGACTTGCAATCCTATGATGAGGTACACGTGGGCTTGATGCTCAGTCTACTGCCAATCCATGATCTGGTCTAGATTAAAATCCTCAGACTCCAGATCAAACTCTGTCTTTGTTTCTATCTCAATGCTTTCCTCATGCTCACAGGTCAGATTTTCAATGGAATTGACCTCAAAAGTCTAATCATTGATATCCCTGGGTTATCTTCCAAGATTGAAGATATTGACTTCCTTTGTCATGTCTCTAAAGGTCAATCACATGGACCCGTTCCTACAGTTAATTATGGCATTGGCTATAGTAAGGAATGGGCGCCCTAAGATGACCAGAGTTTGAGACCACGGATTTGACACAAGTTGGGTCTCAAGCACAATGAAGTCAACGGGGTAGATGAAATCCCCAACCCAGATAAGGACATCTGTGATTTTCCCCTTTGGGACTTTCACAGATCGGTCAGCTAACTGAATGGTGACTCAGGTTGGACTTAGCTCGCCCAACCCAAGTTGCTGTTGGCCCAAAGGCCTTCCACCCTAGTTTTGATGATGATTAACTCATGTAGTTATGTTTACTAATAATCTTGTGTTGTTTAAGTTTCAGATCATTAACCAAGATATTAGTTGGTGATTAGCTTCAACAAGGAGTTTAGAAGCTTTTCATAGTGATTCCAGGGCCAAAGCTTCAAGATCACACATTGCCTAGCCCATGATGGAGTTTTGGAGCAAGTCAACTTGAAGATGAAGATCATCAAGAAGACTTAGGTATCCATAGTTTAGATAGTGTGATTTAGATCCATTTGTAAAGTTTAGTATAGTTGATATGCTCAAGTGCACAACACACACAAGTTTTATGTTTTGGATTTGGTTTTCATGGATAGTAGATCAAAACAAGTTTAGTTTATTTCTATGTATATTAGATATGTTCTAAATATACATACATGCTTTAAACTTGCTAGACAAACTTATTTTGACTATCCTATTCATGTATTAAAAAATCAAGTTTGATAAAAATACAAGTTTTGTTTTTGATAAAATTTGCAAGACTCAAAAATGAATTGATATGATTGATATATGTCTTGAAATTTTTATCACAAGTTTGTGTTTTAATACAAAATGTTAAAACAAGTTTTATGGATTTTAGAAGACTTAAAAGAATTTTCAAAATATTTTTAAACTGGTTTTCTGACCCAGATTTCTGTTCCAGGCTTCAATCAGTCGACTAGTCAAACTAACATAGTCGACTAGGCTGAAATCTGTCGACCGGGTCAGTCGACCGACGTGCACAAATCTGTGCACGTTTGGAGACACCGGGACGGTCGACGGGACGGTCGACCGGTCTGAGAGCAGAGCTCTCTGTTTGTTTAGGTCGACCAGGCCGGTCAACCTTGGTTGCCCAACGGTCACATTTCTGACCGTTGGCGGTCGACCGGGCCGGTCGACCGTCAGCCTGTCAGGCTGCCAGCTCAGCCTAACGGCTAGTTTCTGATTTGGCCTATATAAACCCCATCTCTTTGGGTTTTGGAAAAGATTTTTAAGGAGAAAAATTTCTGGTTTCTAAAGTGTTTAAAACAAGTTTTCAAAAGTGTTTTGGGCTTTAAACTTCCAATTTGATTTGTGTTTTGGGTTTTGGAAAATCAAAGAAAACTAGGTTTTGGGATTTTGATTTGATCTTTCATTTTCTATCTTTCACAAGAGACTTCCTAATTAGTTTTTCTTTGTTGCTTGTTTCCAAAAACACCTTGTTTCCACACTTGAGCTATCTTCTATCCTAATCTATTAGGATCTTGTTTTGTGGAAAAAGAAAAAGGAAGTTGTTTGTGGTTGAAAGAAACCACCTTTGTATTTGGTTGCTCCCTCTTTGGTAGAGGTTGAGGTTGTGATTTGGGTTGTTGGTTTGCTCCCTCTATTGTGAGGTGGAGATTGGTGTTTACTCCCTCTTGGTGAGGTGGAGTTGGTTGTTGGTTTGTATCCCTCAAGTGTGAGGTGGATTTGTTGTTGTATTGGCTACGGGCCTACCCCTCGGTTGTGAGGTGGTTGTTTGAGAGAGGAGTTCGGTACTCCCTTGTTGTACAAATCTTTCTCGGTGAAGGTTCCCTCGGTGGGAGTCCTCGGTGGATGGTATAGTGGATTGGAAATCCTACACGGTGGTGTAGGCGGGGATGTAGAGCTAGGGGCTCGAACCTCAAAACATATCCGTGTGTTTGCGTTTGATCCAATATCTCTCAACTCTCTCTCTCATTTATTTGTGCAAAGCATCATACTTCATTCATGTCATATTTGCTTGTGTTGAGCATAATTCATATTGTCATATCATATCTATTTGCTTGTGTTGTGCCCTGCATAATTCGCATTACTATATCTTGTGTATGCTTGGTTGTTTTGTGTGCCTCACTTGTACTTAATCAACAAGAGCTTCACATAGCACCTCAACCCATTCAAGGGGAATCAAGAGGAGTTAGTCCAGAGCCCTTCACGGGAAATTCAGCTACACTTGTTGATTGTATTAAGTGTGTTGCAAAATTTGCATTAGCTTCCGCATTTAGCGCATTTAGTTCCTAGATTAGCACTTACACCTATTCACCCCCCTCTAGGTGTTTTTTCAATTGGTATCAGAGCTAGTGCTCCTGATACTTAGGCTTAACATCCTAGGAGTGAGATCCATTTGCTTGCTAATCTATTGTTTGCATTTGCTTGTTTGCACACATATAGTTTACCATGGCTTTCATGACCCCACCTATGTTTGACCCTTCCAACATTCATGTTTGGAAGATTAGGATGACCGTTTATTTACAAACCCTAGGTCATAAAGTTTACCTTGCCATTACCAAGGAATCCTTCCTTAGTGATAGCAATCATATAGGGGCCAATGCACAAGCCCTAGAGGCCATTAGAAGCACTTTATCTAAAGAATATCTTATGAGTGTTTCTAACCTTGATTCCGCTTTTGCAGTGTGGAACAAGTTGACAACAACCACCCACCTCCGAGCTTCAAGTGCAAATCCAACAAGAAGAGGAGTCTAGTGGAGAATCCGACTCACAATGCTTGATGGTCCAAGGGAATGACTCCCTTGAGGTACATTCGGAACCCCACTTAGATGATAGTGATGATTGCTCTAGTTCTTCATGTGATGATTATGATGCTCATGCCTTAAATGAAGAACTATCTATTGTTTGTGAAAAGTTAATAGAAAAATATAAGATTTTGAAAAAGAAAAGTCTAGAAATTGAAAAAGAAAAATAAATGTTTGCATTCTAGACTTGACTATGTTTTGCAAGAGAAGGTTGAGGTCTCTAATGAAAGGGATGCATTGAGATCTCAATTAGATCTTGCATTAAAAGAAAATAAATTTTTAAAATCTAAAAATGATTGTGAAACACTTTTGAAGAAAAATGAGAACTTGTCTTCGAAAGTTGATTTTGTTTTAAAAGAAAATGTTGCTTTGAAAAATAAAATAATTTCCATTTCAAATAATTTAGATGTTTGTTTAAAGAAAAATGAAGTTTTGAAAAATAAGATTGATGAACATGTTTGCCATGCTAGGGTAGTTTCACCTAGATCACCCCTTGCATGCTCCACTTCTCCTATGATTAAAAATGATATAAACATGTTGAAGAAGAAAATGGATTGTTTGGGCTCCACTATGAGCCAATGTGCTAAGAACCATACACGCTTGGAATCTTTGTTTCGAAAGAAACAAGTTCCTTCTATTCATGCACACCCTACACGGCATACACATGCTCTCACGGACACACTTATCACATGTATGCTCATGTGTACACTTGTACACATTGTGGACGTAAGGGCCACCTTGCTAAATTTTGTTTTGATCGTATACATGATTGTAATTTAGCAAAGAATTTTGTTTTGGTTAGAGAAGGTACTAACCCCCATGGACCCAAAAGAGTATGGGTACCAAAGACCACCCCTCGTGTTTTTGATGTATGTGTGGGCTCTCACATGACGTGAGAGTGATGACATCTTGGAGTGGATGCGTTCCGTGCTTAAAAGGAAATCAAATGGGTGCATCACTTTCAAGGGAAGTTTGGTGGAGATGACCAACAAGTTTTGGAGACAAGGAGAGTTGCTTCTTCGGTTTTGGTAACAATCCTTTACTCCAATTTATTATTTACATGCTTTCATAATTAAAATTTTTTAGCATGTTTTGATGTTTTATAGCATGTTTCATTGTCTATGGATTAGTATGTAAATGCCATGATTATTAGATCCTTGATATACATATATAGTATTTGAGACACACATGCTTGTATGAACCCATTCTTAGTGTTCTCACTTTTGTTTAAGCTATAATGTACATCATGAATCTAATACATGTAAATTTACATAGTAATCATGTTTTAGTTTTATCATGATGATTCTATATTGTGTTTTGATGCTTCATGTTAAGATTACTTGTTTAGATGTTAGTTTTCATTAAGACTAGGATTTATACTTGTACATATAGTGGGCCACAAATAAATCTATATATGTTTGGGCTTGATTGCTTATTTGAACCCATTAGATGTGCTAGTATAGTCTAGTTTTGATGATTCATACATTTCAAACTTGTATTCCATTTTTGATTTGTTTTATGAGTTTTCACTTCATGTATATGTTTGTATTGCCAACTTTAAGATATACGTGTATACCCATTGAGTCATTTTCCTTCATGCAAATCTATATATATGGACTCAATTGTGTTTAGGGATATGTATGTATACTTATTGTGTTGACAATTCATACATATACCTTGAAATGAAATTCGTTTTGGTAAAGATTTAGTTTGATTTTGTGTTTAATTATTTAACTTCATGTATATGTCTATCTTGTCCAAACTATTAGATATACATGATTATCCTTTTGAGCCACGTGCCTTCATGCATATACATTTGTGGACTCTTTATGTTTTAGATATGTATGTATACTTTAGTTTGTATTAGACATACATATGCCATGAAGGTTAAATAAGTTTGATAATTTTCGTGTTTTCAATGTTTAAGGAATAATTGAGCTTAATGAAAAATTTTCATGATTATAATATTCACACTTTATATGTACACTCACTTTTAGTGCTTGCTCATGTTTTGTTTTCATGAGTCAAAATTGTGCTTAATTGGATTAGAGTGTTGATTTTCATGTGGATTTCTTATTTCATGAAAAATATTTTATTGTATTCCTTACTTGAAGGATTTCGTACTAGTTAAAAAGATTTTCCATTTAACTAGTTACGGTATTCTTCATTTTGGTAGAGTTTTTTTAAACAAAGCTTATTTTTCAAATCTATTTTGAAAACCCCTACCATCCACGGGCGGTTGGATGGGAGATCATGCACAAGTATGCTTTACTATGAAAATCATTTTAAACTTGATCATGATTGGGAGGATTAGTTATATGAGTTATATCATGCTTTTATTGTCATGTCAATTGGTATCATTGAACTCTTTCAATTGGTATCATTTTGATCTTTTTGATACTCATATGTTTATTGTGTATGTATATTTTCAATTGGTATCATCTATTGGTGATTGGTACTCATTCTATTTCATACACATATACTTGTTTATTTATGTTTAAGATATAAATTTTTCACAAATCTTGTTTGTGCTAGTGCTTGAGCTTCAACTTTATTTCAATTGATTTAGTTTTCAATTGGTATCTTATTACAAGCCTACGCATAATGTTTGTTGGTATTTCATAAAGGGGGAGAAAATTCGATTTTCATATTTCAATTGGTATTTAGTTTTCCACTCCTTGCTTTATGATAGAAAATAGTCATTTCAATTATTTATTTGGCTTAAAAGAAAAAAATACTATCTTTTAATATCAAGATGTTTTGTGTTTTAAATTGGTATCCAAAAATTTTGTTTAGAGAAAAATATTCAAAAGTTTTGATTTGTATTGACTATATGCAAGGAGAGCTTAACATCTCTTCTACATATAGATTCATGTTGAGTGCATCTTGTATTGAAGAGCTTAACATCTCTTCTTTATGTGGTACACGTGTGTAGGGGGAGCTTCACATCTCCTCTTATGCATTACATAATGTGTGTTATGTGAATTAGGGCATAACATCCCTCTTTCATGTAATGCATATGTGTAGGGAAGCTAACTTAGCGTCTTCCTCTTCATGAATGTATATAACATATAACATTTATTGATCTTTGTTTATTTTCAATTGATATCAAGATGCTTCATTGACAATTTTTTTATTGATATCATGTTGTTTAAAGTCACCCCTTATTGACCGTGTTTTTGTTTTTAGACAAAAAGGGGGAGAACATTGTTTTATTGTTTTGATTGACAAAAGGGGGAGAAAGATTTTTACCCCTCATTTTATTGTTTTGATTGTTTACCCCTTTGTTGATGATTGACAAAAAGGGGGAGAATAATTTGAGTTTTATATATGCATGAAATACACCTAGAGGGGGGTGAATAGGTGTAATTGCTAATCTAATGATCTTTTTAAACTTAATAGAATGAGTGATGCAACGATCTCTCAAAACACGACTAAGAGCCGAATACCCCGTGAGAGGTTCTGAACTCCTTCCTCCCAATTCCCCTTAAAATGGGTTAGAGGTGCGCAATGCAACCGTGTTGTATGAGATATGATCGAACAAGTAAAGAATGAAATGCTATGATGAAATACACACAATCAACAACACAAGTAAAACAAACAAGAGAAGATTGCACAAAGAAAAGGGTTAGTTCTCAAGCAAATAATTGAAGACAATATAAAGCAAGAGAAATGTAAAGCAAGAATAACGCAAGGCAATCGCAAACACAATTGATTTGTTTCGAGGTTCGAGCCACCGCTCTAGTCCCTGCCTTCACCTCCGTGAAGGGTTTCCACTATCCACCGAGGATGCCGTACAAGTTTGGTCTACCGAAGACCCCAAGCCCTTAGCTTCACAACTTACAAAGAACTCCACCTAGGAGTTGTCTCCACAAGAACAAGGATCACAAGAACAATAGTGATCTCCTCAAGATCACAAAACTCTTTCTCAAACTCTTTACAACACTCTCACTCTTTTTACAACTTCTCTATAGTATGAGTAAAAGACTTTTGGCTCTATGAAGTGTGGTGAGAAAACTTCAGTTGTAGAGTGATATTGGCAATCAAACACAACTGAAAAACAAACTTTAAAAGAGTTGGAAATGAAAGCTTTGAAACATTTTTCTCTTTCTCTTGAAAACAATGAAAACCAAGGATTTTTCTAAGTGAATAACAAAGACCTATTGCCCTCTATTTATAAGGAGAGAATAGGTTAAAACTCTTTTCTTTACACCTAATTTGACCTGCAAAAGGCCTCCAACAACTCTCTAAAACTCTGATAAAGAAGACAGAAAAAACAGATTTTCAGACTTGCCCAAAGAGGAAAGAGCCGTTGGCCAGCAGCAGGCTTGGCGGTCGACCGGTCCGGTCGACCGTCGCCTTGCTGGCAAAGAGCCGTTGGGCTCCGGTCGACCGTCCGGTCGACCGTCTCCTCAAAGGAAACACAGTTTCCTTAGTGCGGTCGATCGGGCGGTCGACCGAAACAAACCGAGAGTGGCCTGCTTACAGTCGGTCGACCGGGCCGGTCGACTGACAGACGTGCACAAACGTGCACGTCCTGACACAGGCGCCGGTTGACCGGGCGGTCGGCCGGTCAACCTGAAATAAGGAAAAACTGGCAGGAATTTGAGTTGGAAAATTTTGTGAAAAAAATATTTTGAGATACTTATAACTAAGTATTATGCAAAAATAGTCTATACACATGTTTTAAACAAGATATTCAATTTGTAACAAGTTTGGATACATGTATATAAAACTTAGGCATAAAACTTAGAAACAAACATTTTAAAACATAGAATTTTGTAAGGAAAAATGTGTGTGTGTATCCTAGAGCCAAATATCATATACTCAAACTTTAACATTCTATTCTTACAAAGTTCTAAGGACTTCAAGGCTTCAAGAGGGGCTTCCTCCACTTGATCTTCAATTTCGCATCTTGAGCCCAATTTGAGTTATCTTAAGTCCAAGTCACCTTCCTTTAGGGAAGAAAACACCTATGCAAGATAGAAAACCTGAAACACACTTAAACAACAAATAATATTAGTACAAATAACTAATATGTTTTGTAATCATCAAAACACACTAAAGACGGGTGATTGTAACCTTGGGCCAACAATCTCCCCCTTTTTGATGATGACAAAACATATAAGTTTTTTAAACAAATAAAGGAAGAAGAGCTTGGAAAGCTCCCCCTCAAACAATGCTATGTAAAAAATAACTATGAGTGAGATACATGAAGCATTGAAAACATTGAAAACACAATATTTTTGTCAAAAACTTAAATACCAATTGAAATCAAACTTAATCTTATATACCAATTAAACTTATACTTTTTCTCTTAAACTTATAGTTTTAATCTTTTTCTCCCAAAACTCAAAACTCAAAACTCAAACCATAAGCAAACTTATTTCTTTTTCTCCCCCTTTTTGTCATACATCAAAAAGGGTTAAAATCAAAACAAACAAAACACCAAAATAGAAAGGAAAATCTATTTTTAAGAATCTATCATGCAAACATTCAACTCACCACAAGTAAATGAAAATCTAGCATAATCTAGAGGTTTAGTAAAAATATCGGCAAGTTGAAAATCGGTAGAAACATAATCAATATCAATATCACCTTTCTCATAATGATCTCTAAGAAAGTGATACCTAATGTCAATGTGTTTGGTTTTACTATGTTGATTGCATTCTTTGTCATGTGAATAGTACTAGTATTATCACAAAATATTTTAACATGATCAAAGTGTAAATCATAGTCAAGGAGAGTATGTTTCATCCAAAGAACTTGTGCACAACAAGCTCCGGCTGCAACATACTCCGCCTCGGCGGTTGAAAGGGCTACCGAATTTTGCTTTTTGGAAGACCAAGATACAAGACAATTACCTAAGAATTGACATGTTCCACTTGTGCTCTTCCTATCTACCCTACAACCCGCATAGTCGGCATCCGAAAAACTCGTCATTGAAAATTGGCCGATTTTCGGATACCACAAACCCATTTCAATAGTGCCCTTTAGGTATCTAATTATGCGTTTAACCGCAATTATGTGAGATTCTTTAGGACAAGATTGAAAATGTGCACAAAGACAAACGGAAAACATAATATCTGGCCTACTAGCCGTCAAATAAAGCAAGCTACCTATCATGCTACGATATAATTTAATGTCTACACTTTTACCTTGTTCATCCTTGTCAAGCTTGGTAGTTGTTGCCATGGGAGTTTTGCTTACTTTAGATTCTTCAAGCCCAAACCTTTTGATTAATTCCTTTGTGTACTTGGCTTGATTGATGAAGATCCCATCCTTCCTTTGCTTGATTTGGAGTCCAAGGAAATAGTTGAGCTCCCCCATCATAGACATTTCAAATTCATCCTTCATGCATGATTCAAAAGCTTGGCAAAGAGATTCATTAGTAAAACCAAAATAATATCATCTACATAAATTTGCACAATAAGAATATCATTTTCTACATGTTTTGTAAACAAGGTTGTGTCAATTTTACCTTTCTTAAAACCATTTGAAATCAAAAATGAAGAAAGTCTTTCATACCAAGCCCTAGGGGCTTGTTTTAAACCATAAAGAGCTTTATCTAATTTAAAAACAAAATCCGGATGTGTAGGATCAACAAACCCGGGGGGTTGTTCAACATACACTTCCTCTTCAATAAAACCATTTAGAAAAGCACTTTTAACATCCATTTGAAATAATTTAAAATCTTTATATGAGGCAAATGCTAGTGTCATCCGTATGGCTTCAAGCCGTGCTACGGGTGCAAAGGTTTCTTCAAAATCGATTCCTTCGATTTGAGTGTAACCTTGGGCAACTAACCTAGCTTTATTCCTAACAACGTTACCCGATTCATCCAACTTGTTCTTAAAGATCCACTTAGTACCAATTGTTGGTCTATCGTGGGGCCTAGGAACAAGATGCCAAACTTGGTTGCGCTCAAATTGGTTGAGTTCCTCTTGCATAGCTTGCAACCAATATGAATCGGCCTCGGCTTCGAGGACGTTCTTGGGTTCAACATGAGAAATAAATGCATAATGTCCACAATAGTCATGAAGTTTAGAGCGAGTTGTTACCCCTTTTGATACATCACCTATGACGAGGTCCTTGGGATGATGTGGATTGTATCTCCAATCCTTTGGAAGTTGTTGAGTGGGCTCTTCTCCATTTGTTTGATCTTCATTTCCTTGAGCCTCTTGTATTTTAGCTTCACTTCCTTCATCATTCTTTGGCTTGTCTCCCATAGTAGGTGTATCCTCCAAGGTCACTTTCTCCAAGCCTTCATGCAAAGCATCTATTTCTATAACATTCTTAACAAACAAGTTAGATTCCTCAAACTTAACATGTATAGATTCCTCAATAGTCAATGATGACCTATTGAAGACTCTATAAGCCTTACTAGTACTAGAATAACCCACAAATATAGCCTCATAAGATTTAGGATCAAATTTTCCTAAATTATCTTTTGTATTTAAACAAAACATTTGCATCCAAAAACCTTGAAATATGAAACATTTGGTTTTCTAGAAAAGTACATTTCAAAAGAGGTTTTTGTAGTATTTTTACACAAGAAAACACGATTTGATATATAGCATGATGTATTAACGGCCTCGGCCCACAAATAATGTGGTAGACCGTATTCACTAAGCATTGTCCTAGCCATCTCTTGCAAAGTTCGATTTTTCGTTCAACTACTCCATTTTGTTGTGGAGTTCTAGGACAAGATAGTTCATGCTTTATTCCATGTTCTTCACAAAAAGTGGTAAAGGGTTGGTTAATGAATTCACCTCCTCTATCACTTCTTATTCTTAAAATCGAAACATCTTTTTCTTTTCAACTCTTTTCTTAAAAGTTTGGAAATACGAAAATGCTTGATTTTTATGCTCAAGAAAGAAAACCCAAGTAAAACGTGAAAAATCATCAACTAAAACAAATGCAAATCTATTCCCACTTAGACTTTTGGTTGTGTAGGGCCAAATAAATCCATGTGGATTAACTCCAAAGGACGTGATGTCATGATATCCTTAATTGACTTGAAAGAAGACTTAGTTTGTTTCCCAAATTGACATGCGTCACAAACTCGGTCTTTTTCAAAATTCAAACAAGGAATACCTTTCACCATTTCCTTTGTGTTAAGCCTAGATATGTGGTCAAAAGAAATGTGGCCTAATCTTCTATGCCACAACCAAGAGTCGTCATCGAGGGCTTTTAAACATGTTATATTACAAGACATATTTAACATATCTATCATATAAACATTACTTTCACGAAAACCGGAAAACACACAAGCATTAGAAATTCTATCAATTACTTTACAAACAACATTATCAAAAACTACATCAAAACCTTTATCACATAATTGACTAACACTCAAGAGATTATGCTTGAGGCCGTCAACTAAAACTACATTCTCAATTAAAGGGGATGTGCCAAGTTTTACATTACCAATACCGATGATTTTACCCTTGGCGTCATCTCCGAAGGTGACGGTGCCCCTTCATGGTATCTTGATAGGGTTGCAAAGTTGTTGATATCCCAAGTCATGTGCCTTGAGCAACCACTATCAAGATACCACAATCCTCTACGTCGTTGGGCTTTGGAAGGTACCTATATCATTTAACAAAGTTGTTGACTTTGGTACCCAAACTTTCTTGGGTCCTTGAAAGTTAGTGTTTCGAACCCAAACATTATGAAAAGATGCACTTAGTCTATCATAGCAAAAATTGGCTAAGTGTCCTTTCCGCCCACAATGTGAACATGAGAACACTCTTCCATACATGAATGCATGATGAGTGTGTGAAGTGTGAGCATGCTTTGGGGGTTTGCCACGATGTAAAGGTTGTGTGGTATGAACATGAGCATGAGCATGATGAACATTTTCTTAGGGGCTTGTTTCTTAGGAAACATGGCCTCTATCTTCTTCTTATCAAACTCACTACACTTTTTCAAAATAATGCCTAAAGAATCTATTCTTTCCTTAAGCATGGTAATCTCATTAGCATCAACAAATGGGGACTTGCCTTTACAAGAAGTCTTATATTTATTAAATTCATTTTTAGTGGAAATCAAAGTAGAATGCAAGTCATTATTTTCTTTAGAAAGATTTACAACTTGAAGACTAAGAGATTCATTTTCCTTTTTCATTTTTAAATATTTTTTCTTTAAGAAGTCATAGTTATGAGATAATTCTACAAAAGCTTCTCCTAACTCATCCATAGAAAGTTCATCATTAGGAGAAGTGGAAGGGGTTACCTTGCTTGTGCTTTCATTTGCCATGAAGCACATGTTGGCGGTATCAATCTCCTCCTCGGATTCGCTCTCGGAATCCCATGTAGCTTTCATTGCCTTCTTCTTGTGAGGCTTCTTTGAGGTGAGGGCTTCACTTTATCGGACACTCCGCCACTTTGTGTCCCGGTCTTTGGCAATTGAAGCATATGATCTTTCTTTCTTCTTTGCCTCCTTGCCATCTCCTTCTACCTTGGAATTTCGCCTTGTTGTACATCCTCCGGACATTCTTGACAAGAAGTGAGAGCTCTTCGTCATCTTCTTCTTCATCGTCTTCGTCGGAGTGTGTGGATTGGCTTTTGAAGGCTATAGTCTTCTTCTTGGAAGGAGCCATGTCCTCCCTCACTTTCCTCTCCATCTCATGGGTTTTGAGGTTCCCAATGAGACCAATTAGCTCCATCTCCTCCTTGTCATTGAGTTCCTTCAAGGTTGTTGCTTTTACTTCCCATGAAGGAGGAAGAGCCCGGATGATCTTTCTTACTCTTTGATCGTTATCAATAGCATCACCTAGAGAAGAAAGTCCATTAGTAATCTTTGTAAATCTTGTAACCATATCATCTATGGTTTCATTTTCTTGCATGCAAAAATTCTCATATTGGGACCGAAGAAGGTCAATCTTAGCCCTCTTCACTTGTGAGGTCCCTTCATGTGTAACTAGTAAATGTGTCCAAATTTCATATGCGGACTTGCAATGAATAACTCTAGCTATGTCATCATCATTAAGGGCTTGAAGTAGTGCATAGTGAGCCCTAGCATTGGCATCAAATTCTTTGGTCTCTATTTCGGACCAAGTGGATTCATCACCGGGGGGTGCACTAAAGGGTTTGGTTACGGCCTTTGCAACTCGACTACCTAGAGATTGCAAGAAAAACGGTCATCTTAACCTTCCATATGGGAAAGTTAAGTCCATCAAACTTAGTGGGTGTCTTAATACCATCGGCCATCTTTACTAAGTGAGAATGAATGAAATGATTAGCAATATTAGGATCTTTCTAGGGTTGTTAAGCCAAGAGCCTAGTAACCAAGCTCTGATACCAATTGAAATACACCTAGAGGGGGGGGGGGTGAATAGGTGTAATTGCTAATCTAATGATCTTTTTAAACTTAATAGAATGAGTGATGCAACGATCTCTCAAAACACGACTAAGAGCCGAATACCCCGTGAGAGGTTCTGAACTCCTTCCTCCCAATTCCTCTTAAAATGGGTTAGAGGTGCGCAATGCAACCGTGTTGTATGAGATATGATCGAACAAGTAAAGAATGAAATGCTATGATGAAATACACACAATCAACAACACAAGTAAAACAAACAAGAGAAGATTGCACAAAGAAAAGGGTTAGTTCTCAAGCAAATAATTGAAGACAATATAAAGCAAGAGAAATATAAAGCAAGAATAACGCAAGGCAATCGCAAACACAATTGATTTGTTTCGAGGTTCGAACCACCGCTCTAGTCCCCGCCTTCACCTCCGTGAAGGGTTTCCACTATCCACCGAGGATGCCGTACAAGTTTGGTCTACCGAAGACCCCAAGCCCTTAGCTTCACAACTTACAAAGAACTCCACCTAGGAGTTGTCTCCACAAGAACAAGGATCACAAGAACAATAGTGATCTCCTCAAGATCACAAAACTCTTTCTCAAACTCTTTTACAACACTCTCACTCTTTTTACAACTTCTCTATAGTATGAGTAAAGGACTTTTGGCTCTATGAAGTGTGGTGAGAAAACTTCAGTTGTAGAGTGATATTGGCAATCAAACACAACTGAAAAACAAACTTTAAAAGAGTTGGAAATGAAAGCTTTGAAACAATTTTTCTCTTTCTCTTGAAAACAATGAAAACCAAGGATTTTTCTAAGTGAATAACAAAGACCTATTGCCCTCTATTTATAAGGAGAGAATAGGTTAAAACTCTTTTCTTTACACCTAATTTGACCTGCAAAAGGCCTCCAACAACTCTCTAAAACTCTGATAAAGAAGACAGAAAAAACAGATTTTCAGACTTGCCCAAAGAGGAAAGAGCCGTTGGCCAGCAGCAGGCTTGGCGGTCGACCGGTCCGGTCGACCGTCGCCTTGCTGGCAAAGAGCCGTTGGGCTCCGGTCGACCGTCCGGTCGACCGTCTCCTCAAAGGAAACACAGTTTCCTTAGTGCGGTCGACCGGGCGGTCGACCGAAACAAACCGAGTGGCCTGCTTACAGTCGGTCGACCGGGCCGGTCGACCGACAGACGTGCACAAACGTGCACGTCCTGACACAGGCGCCGGTCGACCGGTCAACCTGAAATAAGGAAAAACTGGCAGGAATTTGAGTTGGAAAATTTTGTGAAAAAATATTTTGAGATACTTATAACTAAGTATTATGCAAAAATAGTCTATACACATGTTTTAAATAAGATATTCAATTTGTAACAAGTTTGGATACATGTATATATAAACTTAGGCATAAAACTTAGAAACAAACATTTTTAAAACATAGAATTTTGTAAGGAAAAATGTGTGTGTGTATCCTAGAGCCAAATATCATATACTCAAACTTTAACATTCTATTTTTACAAAGTTCTAAGGACTTCAAGGCTTCAAGAGGGGCTTCCTCCACTTGATCTTCAATTTCGCATCTTGAGCCCAATTTGAGTTATCTTGAGTCCAAGTCACCTTCCTTTAGGGAAGAAAACACCTATGCAAGATAGAAAACCTGAAACACACTTAAACAACAAATAATATTAGTACAAATAACTAATATGTTTTGTAATCATCAAAACACACTAAAGACGGGTGATTGTAACCTTGGGCCAACAATGCATACTTATGTTTTTTGCATATATTAAGTTTTATTGGTATCTAGAGCATCTAGTGTTTTGTTAATGTTTTATTAATTTAATTGGTATCTAGAGCTTCTAGAATATGTTTTATGCATGTTGATGCATACATGTTATATGCATACCTGTGTTTAGTTTTCTCATGCTTAACAAATAAACAAAAGATATGCATATATGTTTTGTTTTGCAAATGTATGGAGATAAGAACTTGATGACTTTTATGATTATTTGACATGTTGTATTTGCATACATGTCATACATTTGCATATATATTTATGAGCTTCATTGTCATATATTTTTATTTGTTTATGCATGAGTTAAGGGGGAGCTTCCTTGAAGCTTAACTTTAATCCATGCATATATAACTCCATGAGTTTTGTCATCATCAAAAAGGGGGAGATTGTTGGCCCAAAGGCCTTCCACCCTAGTTTTGATGATGATTAACTCATGTAGTTATGTTTACTAATAATCTTGTGTTGTTTAAGTTTCAGATCATTAACCAAGATATTAGTTGGTGATTAGCTTCAACAAGGAGTTTAGAAGCTTTTCATAGTGATTCCAGGGCCAAAGCTTCAAGATCACACATTGCCTAGCCCATGATGGAGTTTTGGAGCAAGTCAACTTGAAGATGAAGATCATCAAGAAGACTTAGGTATCCATAATTTAGATAGTGTGTTTTAGATCCATTTGTAAAGTTTAGTATAGTTGATATGCTCAAGTGCACAACACACACAAGTTTTATGTTTTGGATTTGGTTTTCATGAATAGTAGATCAAAACAAGTTTACTTTATTTCTATGTATATTAGATATGTTCTAAATATACATACATGCTTTAAACTTGCTAGACAAACTTATTTTGACTATCCTATTCATGTATTGAAAAATCAAGTTTGATAAAAATACAAGTTTTGTTTTGATAAAATTTGCAAGACTCGAAAATGAATTGATATGATTGATATATGTCTTGAAATTTTTATCACAAGTTTGTGTTTCAATACAAAATGTTAAAACAAGTTTTGTGGATTTTTAGAAGACTTAAAAGAATTTTCAAAATATTTTTAAACTGGTTTTCTGACCCAGATTTCTATTCCAGGCTTCAATCAGTCGACTAGTCAAACTGACATAGTCGACTAGGCTGAAGTCTGTCGACCGGGTCGGTCGACCGACGTGCACAAATCTGTGCACGTTTGGAGACACCGGGACGGTCGACCGGGACGGTCGACCGGTCTGAGAGCAGAGCTCTCTGTTTGTTTAGGTCGACCGGGTCGGTCGACCGTGGTTGCCCAACGGTCACATTCTGACCGTTGGCGGTCGACCGTCAGCCTGTCAGGCTGCCAGCTCAGTCTAACGGCTAGTTTCTGG
This sequence comes from Agave tequilana, assembly GCA_038442645.1. Classification (NCBI taxonomy): domain Eukaryota; kingdom Viridiplantae; phylum Streptophyta; class Magnoliopsida; order Asparagales; family Asparagaceae; genus Agave; species Agave tequilana. The sequence goes on from JAVJIF010005328.1 coordinate 172,975, forward strand.
TTTGGCCTATATAAACCCCATCTCTTTGGGTTTTTGGAAAAGATTTTTAAGGAGAAAAATTTCTGGTTTCTAAAGTGTTTAAAACAAGTTTTCAAAAGTGTTTTGGGCTTTAAACTTCCAATTTGATTTGTGTTTTGGGTTTTTAGAAAATCAAAGAAAACTAGGTTTTGGGATTTTGATTTGATCTTTCATTTTCTATCTTTCACAAGAGACTTCCCAATTAGTTTTTCTTTATTGCTTGTTTCCAAAAACACCTTGTTTCCACACTTGAGCTATCTTCTATCCTAATCTATTAGGATCTTGTTTTGTGGAAAAAGAAAAAGGAAGTTGTTTGTGGTTGAAAGAGACCACCTTTGTATTTGGTTGCTCTCTCTTTGGTAGAGGTTGAGGTTGTGATTTGGGTTGTTGGTTTGCTCCCTCTATTGTGAGGTGGAGATTGGTGTTTACTCCCTCTTGGTGAGGTGGAGTTGGTTGTTGGTTTGTATCCCTCAAGTGTGAGGTGGATTTGTTGTTGTATTGGCTACGGGCCTACCCCTCGGTTTGTGAGGTGGTTTTTTGAGAGAGGAGTTCGGTACTCCCTTGTTGTACAAATCCTTCTCGGTGAAGGTTCCCTCGGTGGGAGTCCTCGGTGGACGGTATAGTGGATTGAAAATCCTACACGGTGGTGTAGGCGGGGATGTAGAGCTAGGGGCTCGAACCTCGAAACATATCCGTGTGTTTGCGTTTGATCCAATATCTCTCAACTCTCTCTCTCATTTATTTGTGCAAAGCATCATACTTCATTCATGTCATATTTGCTTGTGTTGAGCATAATTCATATTGTCATATCATATCTATTGCTTGTGTTGTGCCCTGCATAATTCGCATTGCTATATCTTGTGTATGCTTGGTTGTTTGTGTGTGCCTCACTTGTACTTAATCAACAAGAGCTTCACATAGCACCTCAACCTATTCAAGGGGAATCAAGAGGAGTTAGTCCAGAGCCCTTCACGGGGAATTCGGTTACACTTGTTGATTGTATTAAGTGTGTTGCAAAATTTGCATTAGCTTCCGCATTTAGCGCATTTAGTTCCTAGATTAGCACTTACACCTATTCACCCTCCCTCTAGGTGTTTTTTCAGTTGCTAGTATACTGAGAGAGGTAGCAAGTTGGTACTTGCTTCCAAGTCAAGTAGTGCTCTGCTAATTTCTGTTTGTGCAATGGTGCAGGAAATTGTGGTACATCCGGGATCCTTGTATTTAGCCAGAATGGGACCAGACAAAATTTCGCTTATATTAATTGCCAAGAACACTTTCTTGGGCACATTTGTCTTTCTTTTCTTCGTACACATATCCTTAAGAAATTTAGCATAAGCTGGGACTTGTTGGATAGTGTCTAGAAGAGGCACATTCAGTTTGACCTAGTTAAATATCTCAAGTATCTTCTCCATGTGCATATTCTTGTTATTGTTTCTAAGCCTATTGGGAAAGGGTGCTACAGGCTTATGAACTTGTTCAGCAGCTTTGTCCTTGTCAGATGTTTGAGGAGAAGATTGGAAGAAACTAGCAGAGGTGGAGGCTGGAGTAGGATCAATGTGAACAGAATTTTTTTGTTGGTAGACCTGGTGTCCACCTTCTTTCCAGATCGAAGTGTGTGAACAGCATTGCACTGGTTGATCGAAGGATCCTGAATTTCATACGCTTGATTGGAGTTTTTAGGGCTAACTAGCGGCTGACTAGGTAAAATACCCTTTGGCCTTTCACTTAGAGAGCTAGCTAATTGGCTCATCTATATTTCCAATCTCGATATAGCCTGTGAATGATTGTTCAGCGTTTGTCCCTGATTTTTCATGAAAGCGGCTTGGGACTTCATAAAAGCTTCCATGCTCTCCTCTAATTTATGAATTTCTTTCCATTGGTGAGCTTTGGGAGGAGGAAGATGGAGCTTGGCTGGAAAAAATTTGATGGAGGACTGGGATGGTAAAAATTGTTGGAGAAATTAGGCCTGGGTGGATTATTCTGGGCCAAGAGAAATTTAGGTGATTCCTCCAACCGGGATTGTATGTTTACGAGTAAGGATTATGTGGCGGCCGTGAGTAGGCCGCGTTCAGGTATTCTGGTGGCACTTGCTAGGTATGAAAAACAGGGCACTCTTTAAAGACATGGTTCGGAGCCTGACAGTATGAACAACCCGGATTGTGAATGGTGGTGGGTTGATTTGGTTGACATTGGCTGGCTCTTTTATTTTTAGAGCCTCTATTCTCCTCATTAGAGTTGCAATCTTAGCTTCTATAGCTATGGATGATTCTAGAGATAGGAGCCCTCCTCTTGAAGCTATAGATTGTGAATTCCTTGATTTTTCTGAGGCTGGCTCCCATTGCAGGGTTTCTCAACTAAATTCTCAAATAAATTCCAACCCTGATTCTCATCCTTTTGCAAGAACCCTCCCTGATACATGTTTTCTAATAGGGTTTTCATTTGATAAACCATCGTAGAGAATCTAGCACTGACGTCATTTCTCCACACCGTGGTGAGGGCATTGAGCTAGAAGATCTTTGAATCGCTCAAAGTATCTCCAAAATGGCTCGCTCGGTTCTTACCTAAACTACATGATATTCTTTCTAATGAGAGTAGTTTTGTGAATTTGGTAGAATTTCTTCAAGAAGGCCTTGACAAATCATCCCACGTTGTAACTGAATCTGCCGCCAAACTGTACAACCATTTTTTAGCTAGGTCCTTTAGGGAAAGGAGATGAAACGTAACCTAACGGCATCGTCTCCTAGCTGGGGAATACGCATCATGAGGCACACTTCTTCAAATTCCCTAACAAAGAAGTATGCGTCCTCTGATTCTAAACCATGAAACTTTGGGAGAGTGTTGATGAATTGAGGCTTTAATTCAAAATTATTTCCATTTGCCTCAGGCGGGGTTTATACAAGATGGCAATGAGGTTCTGATCGGGTAAAATCTATCCTGAAGTGATGCCATCATCGGTTCTAGATGCAAGGGTAGAGAAGTGTTTCTGGTTAATCTGAAAGTAGCAGGATCTCTCACCCACTCTTGCATACAGCACACCACAAACAATGTAAAGACAACAAACAATTGAAAAAAAATAAAATAAACAAACAAAGAAAAAAAAAACAACCACAAAGCCTTAGTCTAGGTACCTGGACCTAGACGACTCCTAACTGGTCGATTCTCTAAGGGAGATTGTTGCAGGAATTCGACTACAAGCTAATCGGTCAGGAAAGGGAAAAACTCGGTGGGAGGTATCCGGGCGTGAGCCATGGGCCTTAATTATGCCAAACCACGGAGCTTTTGAGGCTTTACCTCTCAATCCACTTTCCTTAGACACCGATTTTGCAGGAGTATAGTTCTTGCAATTTCCACCCTCAGTTAATCTCTTAGTGAGTCCGAGATGTCTCTAGGGCCAACGTTTATCAATTTTTAGTTAAGGCTTGGGATAGTATGATAAAAATTATTCAAAAATTAGAGACTAATCAACCACCCGGGATACAGCCATTGGGGGCCTGAAATCTCCTTAACACGCATCTTCTGGGGGCCTGATATTCCCCTAACGCGAATCGCCGGATTAGTATTCCACCACTATAAGTAAGGCATCATACCGGCATCCATCACTTCCGCCCATTCCTCATGTAAGTTGTCCTTTTTATAGCTTAATAAACATAATTATTAGATTACAGGAATGAGTAGGAACATAACTAATCATAATAAGAGTACATAACCAACATAACGGGAGTTCATAACAAGCATAACGAGAGTACATAACAAGAGATCAGGTACTATATTTCCGTAATATAATAATCATTAGTTAAGAGTTAATCATAACAGGTATCAGGTTTTAACATGACAATGACAAGTGATCAGGCAGTGACAAGTGATAAGTCATGTCATAATAGGGAACAGGTGATAAGAGATAACATAACAGGAGCAAGTGTCAAGTAGTAGCATGTTAGGTGATAACACATCAGTTGTTAAGTGATACGATAGGTGTATGTCAAGTGTTAACATAACAAGTATGTACATGGAAAGTGATAGAGTAATAGCTGAGCACAATCAAGCAGAGCTGAGCAAGCTAGAGGCACAGACAGCGAATAGTGTTTAGTGACTAAAGCGCTTGGCGAGATTACCGGGACGACTCGGCTTAAAGTGCGAGTAAAAAATCCGGCAGCATCTCGCCTAAGTGAATTTAGTGAATAAAGCGCTGAGCACTAAGCATGCCTACCAGGCGGAGCATAAGAGACCTGATGGTCTAAGCGTACTCCTCTTTCGAGTAAGTGGACGAGAGCCCGGAGACTAAAGTACGCTCGGGGTTTAGGCGCACTCTCCGCAACTACCACGAAACCCATAAGGGTGCAGGCCTAGAACCAATTAGATAGCTAGCCTGGGAGTGAGCAGAAAGTCAGAGTTGGTATAGAGGTACCTGCATGAGATGTTAGTACTGAAATCACCTAGAGGGGGGGTGAATAGGTGATATGGCTAATCTAAAAACTAAATGCGGAAATTAAAACTAATTTGCAACTACACTTAGTACAACCAACGAGTGTAGCCGAATTCCCGTGAAGGGCTCTGGACTAACTCCTCTTGATTCCTCTGAATAAGAGTTGAGGTGCTATATGAAGCTCTCGTGGTTAAGTACAAGTGAGGCACACAAACACAAGCCAAGCATATAATAGATATATAACAATATGAATGATGCAAGGCACAACACAAGCAAATAGATATGAATGATATGAATGATGCACAACACAAATAAAGAGAGAGAGTTAGAGTCAATGGATCAAACGCAAACAACAAGATGTGTTTCGAGGTTCGAGCCCCTAGCTCTACGTCCCCACCTTCACCGAGAAGGATTTCCAATCCACTAACTTGTCCACCGAGGACTCCCACCGAGGGAACCTCCACCGAGGAGGATTTTGTACAACTGGGAGTACCGAACTCCTCTCTCAAACAATACAACCTCCACCGAGGCAAACAATCATCACCTCACACAAGAGGGGTAGGCCCGTAGCCAAACAACCACAATCCACCTCTACCGAAGAGGGATACAAACACCAACCAACTCCACCTCACCAAGAGGGAGTAAACCACAATCTCAACCTCTACCAAAGAGGGAGCAACCAACAAAGGGTTTTATAACAAGTGGTATATCTCAACCACAAACCTTTTCTCTTTTTCCACAAACAAGATCCTAATAGAATAGGATAGATGATAAGCTCAAGTGTGGAAAAAACAAAGTGTTTTGATCAAAGAAATTCTCTTGGGAAACACCAAAATATGTTGGCCCAGAGGCCTTCCACTCTAGTTTTGATGATGATTAACTCATGTAGTTATGTTTACTAATAATCTTGTGATTTTAGTTTCAGATCATTAATCAAGATATTAGTTGGTGATTACCTTCAACAAGAGGAGTTTGGAAGCTTTCACATGGTGATTCCAAAGCCCGAGCATCAAGATGATTCATAGCACTCGTTGGAGTCTAACTCGGTGGATCACGTGTTTTGGATCGAGTCGGCTTGAAGATGGAGATCATCAAGAAGACTTAGTATCCATAGTTTAGTTTATGTTTTAGATCCATGTTGTAAAGATTAGATAGTTGATAATGCTCAAGTTCACAACACACACAAGTTTTATGTTTTTGAATTGGTTTTCATGAAAAGATTGATCAAAACAAGTTTACTTTATTTTTATGTATATTAGATGTATTCTATATACATACATGCTTTAACTTCCTATACAAACTTAGTTTGATATGCCTATTCATGAGGTTTTGTGTCTTGGTATTTTTAACAAAACATTATTTTGGAATTAAAGACAAAAACTATGATATATATGTTTCATGCATATTGGACTTATGTCCATATGCAACATGCTTCAATGTTTTTAAATATCATGTTTTGTATTTCAATGTGTTTTAGGAAAAATCAGTTTCCCTATTAAAAAAAATCCAAGTTAGGTAAAATAGAGTTTTTGGTTTTTTATAATATTTGCAAGACACCAAAATGGTTCAAAATGTTTGATATTTGTCTTGAAATATTTATCACAAGTTTGTATATCCATAAAAAATGATAAAACTATTTTTATGGATTTTTAGAAGATTTATAGAATTTATTAGAATAATTTTTAACAAGTTTTTCTGACCCAAACTGCTGCCTGCCAGGCTCTGGCGGTCGACCGGTCGGTCGACCGACATGCACAGACTTGTGCACGTTGGCCAGGCACAGGGCTCGGTTGACCGGAGCGGTTGACCGGCCAGAGAGCTTTGCTCTCTGTTTTTGGGCGGTCGACCGGGCGGTCGACCGAGTTCCTCCAACGGTCATATTTATGACCGTTGGCGGTCGACCGGGAGGTCGACCGCCAGCCGTCTCAGGCTGAGAATTCAGCCTAACGGCTAGTTTTCTGTTTGGACCTATATAAACCCAATTCCTTTGGGATTTTGGCTAAGACTTTCAAGAGCAAAAATTTCCCTATTCTCTGGTTTTAAAAACAAGTTTTCAAAAGTGTTTAAGTGCCAAAAAGATCCATCTTATTTGTTTTAAAGTGTTTTGTTTATTTCAAAGAAAATAGATTTTGGGAATTAGTTTCTTGATCTAAAATTCTATATCTATTTGGTATTTTTCCCAGGAGATTTTCTTTGATCAAAACACTTATTTTCCACACTTGAGCTATCTTCTATCCTATCTATTTAGGATCTTTTGTTTGTGGGAAAAGAGATTGTGTTTGTGGTCTTTTGTGATCACTTGTTGTAAACCCTTTCTTTGTGGTTATCCCTCTTTGGTAGAGGTTGATTTGGATTGTGGGGTGCTCCCTCTAGTGAGAGGTGGAGTTTGGTTTGTATCCCTCTTCGGTAGAGGTGGATTGTGGTTGTTTGGCTACGGGCCTACCCCTCGGTTGTGAGGTGGTGTTTGAGAGAGGAGTTCGGTACTCCCGGTTGTACAAATCCTCCTCGGTGGAGGTTCCCTCCGTGGGAGTCCTCGGTGGACAAGATAGTGGATTAGAAATCCTTCTCGGTGAAGGCGGGGACGTAGAGTTAGGGGCTCGAACCTCGAAACACATCTTTGTCTTTGCGTTTGATCCATTGACTCTCAACTCTCTCTCTCTCTCTCTTTATTTTGTGTTTGCATCATTCATCCATATCATATATTGCTTGTGTTGTGCCTTGCATTGATTCATATTGCTTATTCTTATATGCTTGGTTGTTTGTGTGCCTCACTTATACTTAACCGCGAGAGCTTCATATAGCACCTCAACCTTTATCTAGGGGAATCAAGAGGAGTTAGTCCAGAGCCCTTCACGGGAAATTCGGCTACACTCGTTGGTTGTATTAAGTGTGTTGCAAAATTGGTCTTAGCTTCCGCATTTAGTTTCTAGATTAGCATTAACACTATTCATTGTTGGCCCAATGGCCTATCACCCTAGTTTTGATGATGATCAACTCATGAAGTTATGTTTACTAATGATCTTGTGTTTAATTAGTGACAATTCATTATCAAGATCTTAGTAGTGCATAGCTCAACAAAGGATAATGTCAAGATTTGGGGCTAGCACGGTGTGATCCAAGGAGCTTTTGGTCAAGCTTGGACCAAGTAAGAAGATGAGAAGCCTTCAAGTGAAGACTTCAAGAAGAGAAGACTTGTGTCTAGGTATAAGATTTTAGTTTATTTTTAGTTAAAATTGTAAAGGATAGAATAGTGGTGGATTGCTCAAGTACTTTTACACACACTCTCTTGATAGAATTATTTTCACAAAAGATTTTCTAGTTTAGAAAAGATTTTTCATTTTGAAAAAATACAAGTTTGGTTTTTGGTGTTTCTCATATACTTATCTTTTAATCAAAACCAAGTTTAGAGCTTAATGTCAAAACATAGATATTTCTTCTTGATTGTGTAGTGGATCATATCCATACACTCTATACTTTAATAAGTTCAAAATATCTTGTTTTTGTATTTGGTAAAGTTTTAGAAAATACAAGATTATCTCTAACAATTTTTCTCCCAAGTGCTGACCCAGAACTGGCTTACGGGTCGACTGGGCGGGTCAACCGGAACCAAGGGCAGGTCGACCGCAAGGGTCGACCGACGTGCACAGAGCCGTGCACGTCTGGCAGTTCAGTGGGCGGGTCGACCGGGCGGGTCGACCGGAACTGAGAGCAGTGCTCTCTGTTCTTTTGGGTCGACCGGCGGGTCGACCGGAGGCTCCAACGGTCGGATTTTTGACCGTTGGGGGTCGACCGGCCGGGTCGACCGGCAGGCCTGACAGACCCCAACGGCTATATTTTTCTGGCCTATAAATTTGGGGGTTTGGTCATTGTTTTGAGCCAAGATTTTAGGAGAGCTTTGAGCCAGTTTTTCCCACTCTATTAAAAGAGCTTTTCTCCACAAATTTGAGAGCTAATATTCCAATCAAAAGGAAAGATTTTATCAAGAGTGTTTAAAGTGATTTCTTGAGTTTTTCACCTTAGATTCAATCCTTCCTTTTCTCACAATCACTTGAGCTATCCATTGCCTTATCTATCCATAGGATTGTGTTGTGAGAGTTTGTAATTGGTGATCAAAGTGTTTTAGATCACCAAGAGATTTCTTCTTTGTTCTTTGAGGAGGCGGACTAGTGTGTTCGCGGTGGTTTAGAGTTCTTGTGTGAACTCGGTGGTTTGAGGTGCGGCCTCGGCGAGCTAGTGAGCTTGCGTGTGTACGGGACTAGGGAGTCCGAGGGCTTGTAGGTGTTGCGGCACCGGGGAGAGATCCATTGGGATCTTGCATAGTGAAAATCCTTCGTGTGTCGAAGGCGGGGATGTAGGGCAAGTGTGCTCGAACCTCGAAACAAACCCTTTAGTTTGCGATTGCCTTTTTCTCTCTCTCTCTCTCTTTATTTATATCTTGCATTACTTTATTGTGTTCATCTTTACTTGCATGATATTCTTGTGTGCATAATTGATATATACTTACTTGGGTTGTTTGCTAACACTTGTATTCAACCAAGAGAGCCAACACGGCACCTCAACCCATTCAAGGGGAATCTAGAAGAGTTTGTCCAGAGCCTTCACGGGGAATTCGGCAACACTCTTGTGTTATACGTGGCGTTTAGTGTAAAAGATTTAATTTGGTCATAATTGTTTTAGCTTCCGCATTATTTGGCATTAAGTGACCATTAGATTAGCCATCACCTATTCACCCCCCTCTAGGTGAGCTTACAATTGGTATCAGAGCTTGGTACTCTGATTTGGATCTTACAACCTAGAGTTAAAGATCCTCATTTTTAGGCTAATCACAATATTTTGTACACACACCATGGACTTCATGTCACCACCCACCTTTGACATTCTTAACATCCAAATTTGGAAGGTTAAGATGTCTATGTACCTCAAGGCCTTAGGCATTCATGTTTATCTTACCATATCTAATGATTCATATTGTTCAAATGGTAAGAATTTTGAGGCTAATGCAAAAGCCCTTCATGCTTTAAAGTCTACCCTAAATGGTAATTATTTATCTAGAGTTTCTAACATTGATTCAGCTTTTGTAGTATGGAACACCCTCACCTCCCTTGGCGAAAAGGATCTATACTATGCGGGGAGCGATTCGGATGTTGGAAGCAACACCTCCAACATGTGCTACATGGTCCAAGGGGATAAACCCCTTGAGGTAACTACCGAATCCGAGGATGAGGACATGTCATATGATGAGCTATCTACTTTTTGTCATCTATTACTTGAAAAATATGACATGATTAAAAAGAAAAATAAAAATTTGAAAAAGAATATTGCTTGCATGCATAAAGAACATGATTCATTTAGGAATAATATTGCATGCTTAGAAAAAGAAAATAATGTTTGAAAAATGAAAATGTTTCCCTCATGTCTAAGTTGAATGATCTTTGTGAAGGGAACACTATTTTAAAGGATTAAGTTGATTTGGTGAAAAAATAAAAGGAAGTTATTTTCAAGAAAATAAGTCTTTGAAAAGAAAAATTTGTGAAAAAGAAAAAGAAGATGTTTGTAAAAAGAAAAAGAAAAATGATTCTTTATCTCATCATGCTTTTCATGCCACCACTAATGAGATTAAGATTTAAAAAATAAAATGGATTGTTTGAGCTCAAATTTGAGCACATGTGCATTCAATCATTCTGGTTGGATTCAATGTTTTCAAAGAAACAAACTCCACACACTCATGCACATCAGAACCATGCATTTGCTTATGTTGCACAACATGATCACACTCCTACACATAAGCATACTAAGGTGTACGTATGTACACATTGTGGCCGCAAAGGCCATTTAGCAAAATATTGTTATGATAGATTAGATCATTTTAATTTTGCTAAGAATAAGAATTTTTGGGTTCCTTACAAGACTAACCCCAAAGGACCCAAGAAAATATGGGTTCCAAAACCCTCACCTTTTGCTTTTGATGTAGGTGAGGGCTCTCACAAGACGTGAGAGGATTGGTGCCTTGGTAGTGGATGCACTTGGACATGATGGACATACTTTTGGGATGCATCACTATCAAGGAGCTTTGGTGGGATAACCACCATGTTAGGAGCTTTGGTATTGGTAACAATCTCTAAATTCCCACTTTTTATGTACATGCTAGTTCATTTATCATATTCATAGCATGTTCATATTTTTGTGTGCTTCATGTGGTATTTACATGCTTAGATATAGAATGTGTCAAACCTGCATTTATACATTTATGAATAGTGAACTACAATTGACTCATATATAATTGAACTTCATGCTCATTTGTATCCACTATATGCATATGTATAGTCTAGTTTTGATGATTCTCATTTATACATGCTTTGCCTATTTTTATGCTTTACTTCATGTATATGTATTATTAATTCAAATCTAATAAATATACATGTATACCCGTGAGTCTCTTGCCTTCATATAAACATCATTAATAGACTCTTTTATATTTAGGATATGTATGCATATTGTTAGAATTGGATAAATCATACATATACCTAGAAGTTTGTTGATTTTATGAAAAATGTTTTGAGTTGAATTGTTAAAAAATGTGACTTATGATCTTTTTGAGCTTCATTGACCATTTTCATAAAAATGCCATTTACATGATCGTTTAACACTCACACTTTTGTTAAAATCATTTTGAGCCTTATAGACCATGAGTGCTTAAATTTTTGTGTATCTAGTTATGTTTTATGAAAAACATATGATTTGATGTCATTTGAAGGATCTTTAACTAGTTATTCAAAATCAATTTAAACTAGTTATCTATTCTTCTATTAATTTATAAGATTTCCACATGATCCTACTTTACTTCAATTATTTGGATAAAATCTTTTGTGTTCTAAAGATTTGATGCTTCATGTATTGAATATTAGTTTAAATGTTAGTTTTTATCAACACTAGGATTTATACTTGAACATATTGTGGGTCACAAATAAATCTATTTATATTTGTGCTTGAATGCTTATTTGAACCCATGAAATGTACTTGTATTGCTTGGTTTTGATGATCCATACATCTTTAAACTTGTATTCCCACTTTTTGGATTTGATTTATGATCATGTGTTTTCATTTCATGTATATGTGTATTTTGCCAAACTTTAAGATATACATGTATACCTCTTGAGTCATTTGCCTTTAATGCAAATCTATTTATATGGACTCAATTGTGTTTAAGGGATATGTATGTATAATTATTGTGTTATCAAAACATACATATATCTTGAAATATAAATTTTGTTTTTAATAAAAAAAATGTGTGATGATTTTCATATCTTCATGATTTAAAGGAATATTGAGATTAATTGACATTTTTGCTTTATTCCTTGCTTGAAGGATTCCGTACTAGTTTTTAAAACATTTTCATATTAACTAGTGCAAATTCTTCATATGGTAGAGTATATGATAAGCTTACTCTTCAATTGGTATCATTGGATATTTTCAATTGGTATCAATATGATTTTTATATACTCATATTTTGATTGTATGTATGAATGCTTTCAAATTTAAACTATATCAATTTCTATTGGTATTATCTTTTCATACATATATGATCTATTTGTGCTTGATTTACAATTGATTCACACTCTTAACGCACAATGTATATGCTAAGCTTTATTCAACTTTCAATTGATAATTCTTAAAGCTTATAAAATATGTTTTCAAAATTGATATCAAAATAAAAAAATATGTTGATTTGATATCTCAAAATGTGTTTCTTGAGAAAAGTTTAAAACTTTATTTTGATAAAGAAATATTCAAAATTTTTGATTTGTATTTCCTATATGCAAGGAGAGCTTAACATCTCTCTTACATATAGATTCATGTTGAGTAAATTTAAATTGAGGAGCTTGACAACTCTTCTTTATATGATATACGTGTGTAGGGGGAGCTTCACATCTCCTCTTATGCATTACATAATATGCGTTATGTGAATTAGGGCTTGTCATCCCTCTTTCATGTAATGTATATGTGTAGGGAAGCTAACTTAGCGTCTTCCTCTTCATGAATGTATATCGCATATAAATCTTTATTGATTAATTTGTATTACCCCTTCTTGTTCTCTTTGTTTTTGACAAAAAGGGGGAGAAAAATTTGTTTGATTTGATTTTACTTTGAACCCTTTGTTGATGAGTGACAAAAAGGGGGAGAAGTATTTGAGTTTATATGCATGTTTTCATTGCTTAAGGGGGAGAAGTATTGTCCTTCTTGTTAGTTATGCATATATATTTTTTACAAATAAGAGAAAAAGATTTTGATTTATGCTTGTTGCATGTTTTATCTCCATACTTGCAAACATATTCATGTGCCTCATTGCCATATATTGTTGTTTATTTGGTATGCATGAGTTAAGGGGGAGCTTCTTTGAAGCTTTACTTTAATCCATGCATATATAACTTCATGAGTTTTGTCATCATCAAAAAGGGGGAGATTGTTGGCCCAATGGCCTATCACCCTAGTTTTGATGATGATCAACTCATGAAGTTATGTTTACTAATGATCTTGTGTTTAATTAGTGACAGATTCATTATCAAGATCTTAGTAGGTGCATAGCTCAACAAAGGATAATGTCAAGATTTGGAGCTAGCACGGTGTGATCCAAGGAGCTTTTGGATCAAGCTTGGACCAAGTCAAAAAGATGAGAAGCCTTCAAGTGAAGACTTCAAGAAGATGAAGACTTGTGTCTAGGTATAAGATTTTAGTTTGTTTTTAGTTAAAAATGTAAAGGATAGAATAGTGGTGGATTGCTCAAGTACTTTTACACACACACTCTTGATAGAATTATTTTCACAAAAGATTTTCTAGTTTAGAAAAGATTTTTCATTTTGAAAAAATACAAGTTTGGTTTTTGGTGTTTCTCATATACTTATCTTTTAACCAAAACCAAGTTTAGAGCTTAATGTCAAAAACATAGATATTTCTTCTTGATTGTGTAGTGGATCATATCCATACACTCTATGCTTTAATAAGTTCAAAATATCTTGTTTTTGTATTTGGTAAAGTTTTAGAAAATACAAGATTATCTCTAACAATTTTTTCTCCCAAGTGCTGACCCAGAACTGGCTTACGGGTCGACCGGGCGGGTCGACCGGAACCAAGGGCAGGTCGACCGCAAGGGTCGACCGACGTGCACAGAGCCTGCACGTCTGGCAGTTCAGTGGGCGGGTCGACCAGGCGGGTCGACCGGAACTGAGAGCAGTGCTCTCTGTTCTTTTGGGTCGACCGGGCGGGTCGACCGGAGGCTCCAACGGGCAGATTTTTGACCGTTGGGGGTCGACCGGCAGGCCTGACAGACCCCAACGGCTATATTTTTCTGGCCTATAAATTTGGGGTTTGGTCATTATTTTGAGCCAAGATTTTAGGAGAGCTTTGAGCCAGTTTTTCCACTCCATTAAAAGAGTTTTTCTCCACAAATTTGAGAGCTAATATTTCCAATCAAAGGAAAGATTTTATCAAGAGTGTTTAAAGTGATTTCTTGAGTTTTTCACCTTAGATTCAATCCTTGCTTTTCTCACAATCACTTGAGCTATCCATTGCTTTATCTATCCATAGGATTGTGTTGCGAGAGTTTGTAATTGGTGATCAAAGTGTTTTAGATCACCAAGAGATTTCTTCTTTGTTCTTTGAGGAGGCGGACTAGTGTGTTCGCGGTGGTTTAGAGTTCTTGTGTGAACTCGGTGGTTTGAGGTGCGGCCTCGGCGAGCTAGTGAGCTTGCGTGTGTACGGGACTAGGGAGTTCGAGGGCTTGTAGGTGTTGCGGCACCGGGGAGAGATCCATTGGGATCTTGCATAGTGGAAATCCTTCGTGTGTCGAATGCGGGGATGTAGAGAAGTGTGCTCGAACCTCGAAACAAACCCTTTGTGTTTGCGATTGCCTTTCTCTCTCTCTCTCTCTCTCCCTTATTTATATCTTGCATTACTTTATTGTGTTCATCTTTACTTGCATGATATACTTGTGTGCATAATTGATATATACTTGCTTGGGTTGTTGCTAACACTTGTATTCAACCAAGAGAGCCAACGCGGCACCTCAACCCATTCAAGGGGAATCTAGAGGAGTTTGTCCAAAGCCCTTCACGGGGAATTCGGCAGCACTCTTGTGTTATATGTGGCGTTAGTGTAAAAGATTTAATTTGGTCATAATTGTTTTAGCTTCCGCATTATTTGGCATTAAGTGACCATTAGATTAGCCATCACCTATTCACCCCCCCTCTAGGTGAACTTACATTCATCCCCCCCTCTAGGTGATTTCAATTGGTATCAGAGCCTACGCTCCTGATACTTAGGTTTAACAACCTAGGAGTGAGATCTTGGTTGCTAATCTACCATTTGCATTTGCACATATTTTGTTTGCACACATTTAGTTTAGACCCATGGACTTCATGACCCCACCTATGTTTGATTCTTCTAACATCATTGTTTGGAAGACTAAGATGTCCATTTACCTACAAACCCTAGGCTTGCATGTTTTCCTTGCCGCTACCAAGAAATGCTATCTTGGTAATTGCAATCATATAGGGGCCAATGCACAAGCCCTTGAGGCTATTAGAAGCACGCTTTCAAAAGATTATCTTATGCATGTTTCTAACCGTGATTCCGCCTTTGCAGTGTGAAACAAGTTGACAACCACATCCACCTCCAACCTCCAAGCTTCAATTGCCTATCCAACCGGAGGAGTCTAGTGGAGAATCTGACTCACAATGTTTCATGGTCCAAGGAAATGACTCCCTTGAGGTACAATCGGAATCTCAACTAGATAGTTTTGATGCTAGTTCTTCATGTGATGAATATGTGGATGCTAATGCTTTGAATGAAGAACTATCTATTGTTTGTGAAAATTAATAGAAAAATATAATGTTTTGAAAAAGAAAAGTCTAGGCCTTAACAATGATAATAAAAAATTTGATTTCTAGACTTAACAATATTTTGCAGAGAAGGAGGAGATTTCTAATAAAAGGGATTCATTAAAATCTCAACTTGATCTTGCCTTAAAAGAAAATGAGTTTTTGAAAAATAAAAATGATTGTGAAAATGTTTTGAAGAAAAATAAAGTTTTAACTTCAAAAATTGATTTTGTTTTAAAAGAGAATGTTGCTTTGAAAAATAAAATAATTTCTATTTCAAATGATTTAAATGTTTGTTTAAAGAAAAATGAAGTTTTGGAAAATAAATAGATTCACATGTTTGCCATGCTAGAGTAGTTTCACCTAGATCACCCCTTGCATGCTCCACTTCTTCTTTGATTAAAAATGATATAAATGTTTTAAAGAAGAATATGGATTGTTTGGGCTCCACTTTGAACCATTGTGTTTCTAGTCATACACGCTTGGAATCCTTGGTTCGAAAGAAACAAGTTCCATCTATTATGCATGCACACCCTCCACGGCATACACATGCTCCCCACGGACACAACCATAACACCATGTATGCTCATGTGTACACTTGTACACATTGTGGACGTAAGGGCCACCTTGCTAAATTTTGCTATGTTCATATACATGTTTCAAATTTAGCAAATAAATTGTTTGGGTTAGAGAAGGTACTAACCCCCATGGACCCAAAAAGATATGGGTACCAAAGACCAGCCCTCTTTCTTATGATGTAGGTGTGGGCTCTCACATGACGTGAGAGTAGCGGTACCTTGGAGTGATGCGTTCCGAGCTTCATGAAAATCATTTGGATGCATCACTTTCAAGGGGAGTTTGGTGGGAGGACCACCTTGTTTTGGAGACATGGAGAGTTGCCTCATAGGTTTTGGTAACGGTCTCTTACTCCTTATTTATTTATGCATGCTTTTCATGTTCATTATTTATAGCATGTTTTGTTGTTTATATGATCATTATGAAAATGCCATGATTATTAGACTCTTGACATACATGTATAGCATTTGAGACACCCATATTTAATATGGATCATTATTTTAGTGTTCTCACCTTTGTTTAGCTATCATGTTTATCATAGCTCTAATAACATGTGGATTTACATAATAATCATGTTTATGTTTATCATGTTGATTTATATCTTATTTTGATGCTTCATGATTTGAATATATGTTTAAATGTTAGTTTTCATTAAGACTAGGTATATATTTGTGCACATAGTGGGCCACAAATAGATCATATATATGTTTGTACTTGAATGCTTATTTGAACCCATTAAATGTGCTAGTATAGTCTAGTTTTGATGATCCATGCATTTTAAACTTGTATTCCATTTTTGAATTTGTTTTATGATTTCTTGTTTAACTTCATGTATATGTCCATTTTATCCAAATTATTGTTATACATATACATCCTTTGAGCCACGTGCCTTCATGCATATATCTTTGTGGACTCATTGTGTTTGGATATGTATGTATACGTTAGATTGTATAAGACATACATATACCTTGAAGATTAAATAATTCTTGATGATTTTTATGTTTTAAGGAATATTGAGCTTAATTGAATATTTTCATGATCATGTTCTTCACATTGTATTTGTACACTCACCTTCATGTTACTCATGTTTTATTTCATGAGTCATATTTATGCTTCATTGGCTTAGAGTGTTGACTATCTTGTGAATTTCATGTTTTATGAAAAACATTTATGTTTTTATTTCTTACTTGAAGGATTTCGTACTAGTTAACAATCCATTTAACTAGTTGCAATATTCTTCATATGGTAGAGTTTTCAAACATACCTTATTTTTTCAAACCTATTTTTGAAAACCCCTACCCTCCAAGGGCGGTGGATGGGAGACCATGCTCATGTATGCTTTATAGTGAAAATCATTTTAAACTTAACCTGATTGGGTGGTAGGTTATATGAGATATACATTTGATATTATTGTTGTTTCAATTGGTATCATTGAATTCTTTCAATTGGTATCAATATTGACATTTCTTGTATACTCATATATATTTTTATGTATGTATGCTTACACTTCAAATAGTATCACTTTCGATTGATATCTAATTTTTCATACATATATTTGTTTATGCTAAAGCTTGAGTTTTAATGATCATCATGTTTTAATTGATTAGTTTTTGAATTGATATTTTAATAACAATGTTTAATCTTATGAAAAATAAAAAATTTTGATCATTGTTTAATTGGTATTTCATAAAGGGGGAGAAAATTCAATTTTCATATTTCAATTGTATTTGTATTTCTACTTCCTTACTTTATGATAGAAAATAAAATTTCAAATTGAAATCATATGCTTAAAAAGAAAAATACTCTCTTTTGATATCAAGATGTTTATTTGAATGATTTAAATTGAAATCTCAAAATTTTGTTTAAAGGAAATATTCAAAAGTTTTGATTTGTATTGCCTATATGCAAGGAGAGCTTAACATCTCTTCTACATATAGATTCATGATGAGTGTATCTTGTATTGAGGAGCTTGACAACTCTTCTTTATGTGGTACACGTGTGTAGGGGAGCTTCAAATCTCCTCTTATGCATTGCATAGTGTACGTTATGTGAATTAGGGCGTGTCATCCCTCTTTCATGTAATGTATCTATGTTGGGAAGCTTCACATCTTCCTCTTCATGAATGTATATCGCATATACCATTTATTGATCTATGTTCAATTTTCAATTGGTATCAAGATGCTACCATGACATATTTTTAATTGATATCTCAATTGATTGTAACCCCTATTTGATTTTTTTTTGTTTTAGACAAAAAGGGGGAGAAAAATTTATTGTTTTGCTTTTGCTTTTACCCCTTTATTGATGATTGACAAAAAGGGGGAGAAAGATGTTGAGTTTTATATGCATATTTATGTGTGCATATATTAAGTTTAATTGGTATCTAGAGCATGTTTTGTTTTTGTAAATTTCATTTGGTATAAGAACATGTTTTATTGCTTTATGCATATCTATGCATGTTTCGGTTTAATATTCATTTCATATTTATGTTTATTTGCTATGCATGAGTTAAGAGGGAGCTTCTTTGTAGCTTAACTTTAATCCATGCATATATAACTCCATGAGTTTTGTCATCATCAAAAAGGGGAGATTGTTGGCCCAGAGGCCTTCCACTCTAGTTTTGATGATGATTAACTCATGTAGTTATGTTTACTAATAATCTTGTGATTTTAGTTTCAGATCATTAATCAAGATATTAGTTGGTGATTAGCTTCAACAAGAGGAGTTTGGAAGCTTTCACATGGTGATTCCAAAGCCCGAGCATCAAGATGATTCATAGCACTCGTTGGAGTCTAACTCGGTGGATCACGTGTTTTGGATTGAGTCGGCTTGACGATGGAGATCATCAAGAAGACTTAGGTATCCATAGTTTAGTTTATGTTTTAGATCCATGTTGTAAAGATTAGATAGTTGATAATGCTCAAGTTCACAACACACACAAGTTTTATGTTTTTGAATTGGTTTTCATGAATAGATTGATCAAAATAAGTTTACTTTGTTTTTATGTATATTAGATGTATTCTATATACATACATGCTTTAACTTCCTATACAAACTTAGTTTGATATGCCTATTCATGAGGTTTTGTGTTTTGGTATTTTTAACAAAACATTTTTGGAATTAAAGACAAAACTATGATATATATATGTTTCATGTATATTGGACTTATGTCCATATGCAACATGCTTCAATGTATTTAAATATCATGTTTTTGTATTTCAATGTGTTTTAGGAAAAATCAGTTTTCCTATTGAAAAAAATCCAAGTTTGGTAAAATACAGTTTTTGGTTTTTGATAATATTTGCAAGACACAAAAATGGTTCAAAATGTTTGATATTTGTCTTGAAATATTTATCACAAGTTGTATATCCATGAAAAATGATAAAACTATTTTTATGGATTTTTAGAAGATTTATAGAATTTATTAGAATATTTTTTAACAAGTTTTTCTGACCCAAACTGCTGCCTGCCAGGCTCTGGCGGTCGACCAGCCCGGTCGACGATCGGTCGACCGACGTGCACAGACTTGTGCATGTTGGCAAGGCACAGGGCTCGGTCGACCGGAGCGGTCGACGGCCAGAGAGCTTTGCTCTCTGTTTTTGGCGGTCGACGGGTTCCTCCAACGGTCTTATTTATGACCGTTGGCGGTCGACTGCCAGCCGTCTCAGGCTAAGAATTCAGCCTAACGGCTAGTTTTCTGTTTGGGGCTATATAAACCCCATTCCTTTGGGATTTTGGCTAAGACTTTCAAGAGCAAAAATTTCCCTATTCTCTGGTTTTAAAAACAAGTTTTCAAAGTGTTTAAGTGCCAAAAAGATCCATCTTATTTGTTTTAAAGTGTTTTGTTTATTTCAAAGAAAATAGGTTTTGGGAATTAGTTTCTTGATCTAAAATTCTATATCTATTTGGTATTTTTCCCAAGAGATTTTCTTTGATCAAAACACTTATTTTCCACACTTGAGCTACTTCTATCCTATCTATTTAGGATCTTTTGTTGTGGGAAAAGAGATTGTGTTTGTGGTCTTTTGTGATCACTTGTTGGAAACCCCTTCTTTGTGGTTATCCCTCTTTGGTAGAGGTTGATTGGATTGTGGGGTGCTCCCTCTAGTGAGAGGTGGAGTTTGGTTTGTATCCCTCTTCGGTAGAGGTGGATTGTGGTTGTTTGGCTACGGGCCTACCCCTCGGTTGTGAGGTAATGTTTGAGAGAGGAGTTCGGTACTCCCGGTTGTACAAATCCTCATCGGTGGAGGTTCCCTCCGTGGGAGTCCTCGGTGGACAAGATAGTGGATTAGAAATCCTTCTTGGTGAAGGCGGGGACGTAGAGCTAGGGGCTCGAACCTCGAAACACATCTTTGTCTTTACGTTTGATCCATTGACTCTCAACTCTCTCTCTCTCTCTCTCTCTCTCTATTTTGTGTTGTGCATCATTCATTCATATCATATATTGCTTGTGTTGTGCCTTGCATTGATTCATATTGCTTATTCTTATATGCTTGATTGTTTGTGTGCCTCACTTATACTTAACCACGAGAGCTTCATATAGCACCTCAACCCTTATCTAGGGGAATCAAGAGGAGTTAGTCCAGAGCCCTTCACGGAATATTCGGCTACACTCGTTGGTTGTATTAAGTGTGTTGCAAAATTGGTCTTGGCTTCCGCATTTAGTTTCTTGATTAGCATTAACACCTATTCCCCCCCTCTAGGTGATTTCAAAATAGATATAGAAGTTTAGATCAAAAACTAATTCCCAAAACCCTAATTTCTTTGAAATAAACAAAACACTTTAAAACAAATAAAATGGATCTTTAAGCTCTTTAAACACTTTTAAAAACTTGCTTTGAAAACTAGAGAATAGGGAAATTTTTGCTCTGAAAAATCTTGGTCAAAAACCCAAAGAGATGAGGCTTAAATAGCCTCCTCCAAAAACTAGCCATTTTGCTGTTTCTGTCAGCCAGAACAGCTAGCGGTCGACCGCCCGGTCGACCGCCAACGGTCGATTTCGACCGTTAGAGGAAGCCGGTCGACCGCCAAAAAACAGAGAGCAGAGCTCTCTGGTCCGGTCGACCGGCCGTTCGACCGGCCCAAGTGCCAGCCCAGACATGCACAGGCTGTGCACGTCGGTCGACCGCCCGGTCGACCGGCTCATGGGTCGGTCGACCGTGTGGTCGACCGACAGAGCCTGTCAGTTACTGTCTGGGTCAGAAACTGGGATTTAAAATATTTTAATAAATTCCATAAAACTTCTAAAAATCCATAAAAATAGTTTTATCATTTTATATTGAAATACAAACTTGTGATAAAAATTTTAAGACAAATATCAAATATATTGAATCATTTTTGTGTCTTAGAAATTTTATCAAAAACCAAAACCTGTATTTTATCAAACTTGGATTTTTCAACACATGAATAGGAAAGTCAAAATAAGTTTGTCTAGGAAGTTGAGCATGCATGTATAGAATGAATCTACTATACATAAACCAATTAAACTTGTTTTGATCTACTATTCATGAAAACAAATATCGGTTAAGCCAAAAACCGAAAAACCAATATCCAAATATAAAACGTGTGTGTATTGTGCACTTGAGCATATCAACTATCTAATCTTTACAAATGGATCTAAACTCAAAACTAAACTAGAATACCTAAGTCTTCTTGACGATCTTCCATCTTCAAGTCGACTCGATCCAAAACTTGATCCACCGAGGTAGACTCCAACGAGTGCTATATATGATCTTGATGCTCGGGCTCTGGAATCACCATGTGAAGGCTTCCAAACCATCATGTTGAAGCAATCACCAACTAATATCTTGATTAATGATCTGGAACTTAAACATCACAAGATTATTAGTAAACATAACTACATGAGTTAATCATCATCAAAACTAGAGTGAAGGCCTCTAGGCCAACAATCTCCCCTTTTTGATGATGACAAAACTCATGGAGTTATATATGCATGGATTAAAGTTAAGCTTCAAAGAAGCTCCCCTTAACTCATGCATAGCAATAAACAATCAATATGCAATGAAAGCTCAAACATGTATGCATAGACATGCATAAAACAAGGTACCAAATACAAAAACATGCTCTTGATGCCAAACATATGAAATGCATCATGCATAAACGTGCTCTTGATACTAATAAAAACATGCTCTTAAATAATGCTCTTGATACCAATTAAACAATTAAACGACAAACTAATAAATAAAATAAAACATGCATATAAAACATGCATATAAACTCAAATAATTCTCCCCCTTTTGTCAATCATCAACAAAGGGTCCAAGTAAAAACAAAAACATTTTTCTCACCCTTTTTGTTCGAAACAAAGAATTAACAAAGGGGTGATATCAAACAAATCAATATAAATTTTCATGGATACCAATTGAAAGAAATAGATCAATAGATACCAATGAAAATAAACAAAATCTTGATACCAATTGAGTAAACAAAAGAGCATCTTGATACCAATTTTGAGAAAACAAATAAAATCTTGATACCAATTGAAAGTATTATTCTTTTTAAACATATGATACCAAATTGAAATTATTATTTTCTATCATAAAGCAAGGGAGTAGAATACAAAACCAATGGTAAACCAAATATCAATTTAAAGATAAAATACGAGTTTCTCCCCCTTTATGAAATATCAAATAAAAAACAATGTCTAAGCTTGTATTAGAATACCAATTGAAAACTAATCAATTGAAACATGATGATCATTAAAACTCAAGCTTAGCATAAACAAAATATATATATGTATGAAAATTAGATACCAATCGAAATTGATACTATATGAAGTGCAAGCATACATATATAAAAAATATATGAGTATACAAGAAATGTCAATATTGATACCAATTGAAAAATCCAATGATACCAATTGAAACAACAATAATATCAAGTGTATATCTCATATAACCTACCATCCATTCATGCTCATGTTTAAAATGATTTTCAATATAAAGCATACATAGGCATGATCGCCCATCCAACCGCCCGTAGAAGGTAGGGTTTTCAAAACTAGATTTGAAAAATAGTGTATGTTTGAAAAACTCTACCATAACGAAGAATCCTGCAACTAGTTATATGGAAAAACTTGTAAACTAGTACGAAATCCTTCAAACAAGGAATAGAAAAAAAATATTTTTCATGAAACTATGTAAATCACATGATCACTAAAACACTCAAAGTCTATAAAGCTCATATCATACTCATGAAAACACAATCATGAGAAACATTTAAATGAAGTGAGTGCACAAGTGTTATGTGAAACATATGTTGGCCCAAAGGTTACACTCTCCATTTGTTTAGAGTTTTGATGATAACAAAACAAATAAGAGCTATTTGGTACTAATTAGTTTGTTTAAGATAAGTTTCAGGTTAGTAGCATATCTGGAGGCCATTGCTTAGCTATTGCAAGAACTTCTAGGTTCATGAAGTAAAGAAGGCGTTTTGCACATTAAGGAAGGAACATAGAAGAGAAGGCTCTAGCAAGGCATTGCATGGCTCAAGACTTCAAGATTGCTCAAGATAATTCATTAGATTTGTTTCTAGTTTTATAGTTTTGTTAAAGAATAGTGAATAGGTTTGAAGCTCTATCACACACGTTTTTGCACACATCTTATTTCCAAAAATATTTCCTACAATATGTACAAAATATTTTTGTATACAATCTTCTGCCTACAAACTCATTATTATGTTTATATAAATCTCTATTCAAAACTACTTTGTTTAATTTTTGAATTCCTTTCAAAAATCTGTTTCTGATTTGACTTTTGACCTGAGCCGGTCGACCGCCCGGCCGACCGACCCTGTGTCAGGTCAAGTCGGTCGATCGTCCCAGTCAACCGAGGTTCTGGCAGCTGGTGCGTATCCGTGTGCACGTTTCACGGTCGACCGAAACCTGCCTGACTGTAAGTCGTTTGCTCTCTGTATTTTTCGGTCGACCGGGCGGTCGACCGAGAGCCGGCAACGGCTCTTATATTTTGTACTTCGGTCGACCGACGGTCGACCGAGAGAGCCGTTTGAACAGTAACGACTAGTTTTCTGAGCTGTTTAATTTTTGTCTTTTTCTCTCTAAAAAGGGTTTAAATGATATTTACTGATCCTAATACTTTCTAATTGGCCTTAAGTGAGTTTTATCTTTAAACCCTAGCCCTCTACTATAAATAGGGGTGTTTAGGGAGAAGTTGATTACAAGAAAAATTTGTAAAAGTTTCAAAAGTTTAAGGCATTCAAAAGAGCTTTGTTTCTTGGTTTTTTGTGCTGAATATTTCTCTCATTTTCTGAAGTGTTTTTCAAAGACTCTCTGATCTCTTTTTCTTTTCCACTTACACATAACAGCTTCAATCCTCTCATTGTTCTACAAGAATTTTTGTAAGGGAAGAGAACTTTTCAAAAGAGAGTTTGTGGTCTTTTGATCACCAAGAGAGAACTTGTACTTGAGATTGTGGAGTTGGGTACTCCGGTGTATTTGTAACATCTTTGTGAAGTTATACTGATTAGAAATCCTTCTGGGGAAGGCGGGGACGTAGAGCTGGGTGCTCGAACCTCGAAAAAATTCTCGGTGTTTGCATTTGGTTTACTTGCTCTTGCTTCTTGCTTTACTTTCATTGCTCTTATTACTTGCTCTCTATTTTCATTGCAATATTCACTTGTTTTCATTCATCTTGTCAATCATAGTCCCATACAACAAGATTGCATTGTGCACCTCCAACTCATATCCAGAGGAATCACGAGGAAGGAGTTCAGAGCCCTTCACGGGAAATCCGGCTTCTAGTCTTGTTTGGGAGATTGTTGCATCATATTTTTTATTTGTGCATTGATTAGCAATATCACCTATTCACCCCCCTCTAGGTGATTTTCAATTGGTATCAGAGCTTGGACTCTAGGTTTGGCTTAACATCCTTAGAGAGATCCTTAAAATTTGCTAATCAATATTTGCATTCATCCATTCATTCACTAGTAAACATGGCCGATAACATCAAAACCCCTCCTAAATTTGATGGACTTAATTTCCCTACTTGGAAGGTTAGGATGACTATTTTCTTACAATCTTTAGGTAGCTTAGTTGCTAAATCCTTGACCAAACCCTATGTTGTACCTGATAGTGATGAAAGCACTTGGACCGAATTTTCCTTTAGAGAATATGAGGCTAACTTAAAGGCCCAAAATTTCCTCCTAACCACCTTGAATGAGGATGACCTTACACGGGTAATACATTGTCAATCCGCCTATGAGATTTGGCAACATTTATTGGTCACACACGAAGGGACATCACAAGTCAAGAGAGCTAAGATAGATCTCTTGAGGTCTCAATATGAATCTTTAAAATGATTGATGATGAATCCATTGATTGCATGATTACAAGGTTTAAAAATCACCAATGCTCTTTTTCTTTAGGTGATGATATTTTCAATGACCAAAAGGTGCGGAAAGTGATTCGGGCTCTTCCTTCATCATGGGAGATAAAGGCCACCACCTTAAAAGAATTGAACGACAAGGATGAAATGGATCTCATAAGTCTCATCGCCAACTTGAAGACTCATGAGATGGAAAAGAAGGCAAGAGAAGATGCCGCTCCTCACAAGAAGAAATCTATTGCTTTCAAGTCTTCATCCACTCTTGATGACGATAAAGAAGATGAAGAAGAAGATGAGGAGCTCTCCCTTCTTGTGCGAAATGTGAAGAGAATGTACCGGAAGAACAAGCTCAACTTTAGAAGGAAGTTTGAAGGAAAAGAGGAGAGAAGAATCATTTACTACAATTGCCGAAAGCCCGGACACATCATGACGGATTGCCCGGATTTCAAGAAGAAGATGACTTCCTCTTTCAAGCCAAAGAAGCCGGTCGAAAAGAAAGCCTACAAAGCCACATGGGATTCGAAAAGCGAATCCGAAGACGAGGTGGACACGGCGAACATGTGTTTCATGGCAAACACACCAAAGGTAACCCCACAACCTCTTGATGAAGATGATGAATTAAGCAAAGAAGTTATTGTACATGCTTTTGTTGAACTCTCCGAAACCTATGATAATAAAAAGATTGAATGCTCTAAATTAGAAAAGGAAGTTGCTTTTCTTAAAAATCAACTTGCTATTATTACTAGAGAAAAAGATGAAATTTCTTCCAATCTCATTTCTACTCAAAATGAATTTAATGCTTACAAAGTTGCATGTAAAGAAAAATTTCCTAAGATTGATGAAAAAGAAATTTCTTCTTAAAAACTAGAATTGTTGACTTTGAAAAGGTTTTGAAGGATTGTGCTTTTAACACTAAGAAAATTGAAGAAATATTTTCTAAAAAGCACACCTCTCATTCTAAAAATTCTCATGTTAAGATTCCTTATGCTCACACTTCACACCACACTCATGCTAAATCTACACATGCTCACAAGTCTCACACTCACTATGCTTTTAAATATGGTAGAGTGTATAGATGTACTTATTGTGGTAAGAATGGACATTTGGCTAAGTTTTGTTATGACCAAGTAAATAGTAATCTTGTTTGGGTTCATGGCACTAACTCTTTAGGACCCAAGAAGATGTGGGTACCAAAATCAAGTCCTAAACTATTTGATGTAGGTACACACCAAGGCTCCAAGACGTAAGGACCGGTGGTACCTTGATAGTGGTTGTTCAAGACACATGACATGGGACATCAATAACTTTACAACCCTATCAAGGTACATGGAAGGTGGCACCGTCACCTTCGGGGATGACTCCAAGGGAACTATCATCGGTATAGGTAACATTCAAATTGGTGCATCTCCTATTATAGAAAATGTAGCTCTTGTTGATGGTTTGAAGCATAACTTGCTTAGTATTAGTCAACTTTGTGACCGTGGACTTAAAGTTGTTTTTGATGATTCTTCTTGCAAGATTTTTGATGTTAAAACCAATGATTGTATTCTCACCGGTTTTCGTGATAATAATGTTTATATCATTGACATGCTTAATTTAGATTGTTCTACTAAATGCTTGAATGCTTTTGATGAAAATTCTTGGCTTTGGCATAGAAGATTAGGACATGCATCTTTTGACCATCTTTCTAGGATTAATTCTAAGGAATTAGTGAAGGGTATACCTTACTTGAAGTTTGAGAAAGACCGCATTTGTGGTGCGTGCCAACTTGGGAAACAAACCAAGTCTTCCTTCAAACCAATCAAGGATATCATGTCAACTAGGCCATTAGAATTAATTCATATGGATCTTTTTGGACCAACTAAAACTAAAAGCTTAAATGGTAGTAGATATGCATTTGTTTTAGTTGATGATTTTTCCAGATTTACTTGGTTTTCTTTTTGGAACACAAAGATCAAACTTTTTCTCATTTCAAGATTTTTCGAAAAAGGGTTGAAAAAGAAAAAGTTTTTCGATTTTAAAAATAAGGAGTGATAGAGGTGGTGAGTTTGTTAACCAACTCTTCATGACTTATTGTGATGAAAAGGGAATCAGGCATGAAATGTCATGTCCTAGGACTCCACAACAAAATGGAGTTGTAGAAAGGAAAAATAGAACACTTCAAGAGATGGCTAGGACCATGATAAGTGAATATGACCTCCCTCAATATTTATGGGCCGAGGCCGTAAACACCGTATGCTATATTTCAAATCGTATTTATTTGTGTAAAAATTCTTCCAAAACATCTTTTGAAATGTATCATTCTAGAAAACCTAATGTTGCATATTTCAAAGTTTTTGGATGCAAGTGTTTTGTTTTGAATACTAAAGATAACTTGGGTAAATTTGATGCTAAGACTTATGAAGCAATCTTATTGGATATTCTACTACTAGCAAAGCTTATAGAGTATTCAATAGATCTTCACTTACCATTGAAGAATTCATGCATGTTAAATTTGAAGAATCTAATGTGTTGTTGAGAATGTTGTAGAGATTGACCCATTAGGTGAAGACATGGAGAGACTATCCTTGAAGGACTCACCCGCTCAAGATGATAAGCAAGAACCAATTGGTGACGTTCAAGAGGATAAAGAGGAAAGCTCTCAACCGCTTCCTAAAGATTGGAGATACGCTACAAACCACCCCAAGGAACTCATCTTA
The DNA here is from genome assembly GCA_038442645.1 of Agave tequilana. Classification (NCBI taxonomy): domain Eukaryota; kingdom Viridiplantae; phylum Streptophyta; class Magnoliopsida; order Asparagales; family Asparagaceae; genus Agave; species Agave tequilana. The sequence goes on from JAVJIF010005328.1 coordinate 200,927, forward strand.
GGTGATGTCTTTAAAAGGGTAACAACTCGCTCCATGCTCCCATGACTTATGTGGTAACTTTGCTTTCATTTCTCATTTTGAACCCAAAAGCATCCTCGAAGCCGAGGCGGACTCATATTGGTTACTAGCCATGCAAGAGGAACTCAATCAATTTGAGCGCAACCAAGTTTGGCACCTCGTTCCTAGGCCCCACGATAGACCAATAATTGGTACTAAGTGGATCTTTAGAAACAAGATGGATGAGTCCGGTAATGTCATTAGGAATAAAGCTAGGTTAGTGGTCCAAGGTTACACTCAAGTTGAAGGAATTGACTTTGAGGAGACCTTTGCACCCGTAGCACGGCTTGAAGCCATACGGATGACACTAGCTTTTGCATCTTTTAAAAATTTTAAACTTTTTCAAATGGATGTGAAAAGTGCATTTTTGATTGGTTTTATAAATGAAGAAGTTTATGTTGAACAACCTCCCAGTTTTGTTGATCATGTTCATCCTAATTTAGTTTTCAAACTTGATAAAGCTTTGTATGGATTGAAACAAGCTCTACGAGTTTGGTATGAAAGGCTTTCTAGTTTTCTCATTTCAAATGATTTTGTTAAAGGCAAAGTAGACACAACTCTTTTTACTAAGCATGTTGATAATGACATTTTAATTGTGCAAATTTATGTTGATGATATAATTTTTGGATCTTCTAATGAGTTTTTATGCAAGGAGTTTGAAAAGGTTATGCAATGTGAGTTTGAAATGTCTTCCATGGGTGAATTGAATTTCTTTCTTGGACTCCAAATCAAGCAATTGCAAGATGGGAACTTCATATGTCAAGCCAAGTACGCAAAGGAACTCGTAAAGAAGTTTGGACTTGAAGACTCTAAAGTTTGCAACACTCCCATGGCAACTACAACCAAGCTTGATAAGGATGACCAGGTAAAAATGTTGATATTAAATTGTATAGAAGCATGATAGGTAGTCTTTTGTATTTGATGGCAAGTAGGCCGGACATAATGTTTAGTGTGTGTCTTTGTGCTAGATTTCAATCGTGTCCCAAAGAGTCCCATCTTATTGCGGTAAAACGCATTATTCGTTATATTAAGGGCACAATTGGAATGGGTCTTTGGTATCCGAAAATCAGAGATTTCTCAATGACGAGTTATTCGGATGCCGACTATGCGGGTTGTAGAGTTGATAGAAAGAGTACTAGTGGGACATGTCAATTTCTTGGTAATTGTCTTGTTTCATGGTCCTCTAGGAAACAAAATTTTGTAGCTCTCTCAACCGCCGAGGCGGAGTATGTTGCCGCGGGGGCTTATTGTGCACAAGTCCTTTGGATGAAACATACTCTCCTTGATTATGATTTGCATTATAACCATATAAAAATATTTTGTGATAATACTAGTACTATACATATGACTAAGAATGCAAATCAACATAGTAAGACCAAGCACATTGAGATTAGATATCACTTTCTTAGAGATCATTTTGAGAAAGGAGATATAGATATTGATTATGTTTCTACGGATTTGCAACTTGCCGATATTTTCACTAAACCACTTGATTTTGCTAGATTTTCTTTCATATGTGGTGAACTTAATGTTTGTGTTATTGAATAACAATGTTTTCTTGACCCTTTTTGATGTATGACAAAAAGGGGAGAATGAGTTTATGTATGGAAATATGAAGTTCATATGGTTTTGGTTCCATATGAGTTTATATATGTTTTTAGTTTTTGATGTGTTTTCATGAATTCTTGTAATTTGAGTTTAAGTGTTTTGCAAGTTTTTTATATCTCATGGTGTTTATGGTTTTTGGTTTCATGATGTTTACTTGCAAATTACAAATTACATTATTTTTCTTTGTTTAATATAGCATAATTTGAGGGGGAGCTTTCTCCTCCCCTATATTTTTGTTTATAGCCTATTTGTTTTGTCATCATCAAAAAGGGGGAGATTGTTGGCCCAAAAGTTTACACTCTCCATTTGTTTAGAGTTTTGATGATAACAAAACAAATAAGAGCTATTTGGTACTAATTAGTTTGTTTAAGATAAGTTTCAGGTTAGTACCATATCTGGAGGCCATTGCTTAGCTATTGCAAGAACTTCTAGGTTCATGAAGTAAAGAAGGCGTTTTGCACATCAAGGAAGGAACATAGAAGAGAAGGCTCTAACAAGGCATTGCATGGCTCAAGACTTCAAGATTGCTCAAGATAATTCATTAGATTTGTTTCTAGTTTTATAGTTTTGTTAAAGAATAGTGAATAGGTTTGAAGCTCTATCACACACATTTTTGCACACATCTTATTTCCAAAAATATTTCCTACAATATGTACAAAATATTTTTGTATACAATCTTCTGCCTACAAACTCATTATTATGTTTTATATAAATCTCTATTCAAAACTACTTTGTTTAATTTTTGAATTCCTTTCAAAAATTTGTTTCTGATTTGACTTTTGACCTGAGCCGGTCGACCGCCCGGCCGGTCGACCGCCCGGCCGACCGACCCTGTGTCAGGTCAAGTCGGTCGACCGTCCCAGTCACCGAGGTTCTGGCAGCTGGTGTGTATCCGTGTGCACGTTTCACGGTCGACCGGGCGGTCGACCGAAACCTGCCTGACTGTAAGTCATTTGCTCTCTGTATTTTTCGATCGACCGGCCGGTCGACCGAGAGCCGGCAACGGCTCTTATTTTTTGTAGTTCGGTCGACCGACCGGTCGACCGAGGGAACCGTTTGAACAGTAACAGCTAGTTTTCTGAGCTGTTTAATTTTTGTCTTTTTCTCTCTAAAAAGGGTTTAAATGATATTTACTGATCCTAATACTTTCTAATTGGCCTTAAGTGAGTTTTATCTTTAAACCCTAGCCCTCTACTATAAATAGGGGTGTTTAGGGAGAAGTTGATTACAAGAAAAATTTGCAAAAGTTTCAAAAGTTTAAGGCATTCAAAAGAGCTTTGTTTCTTGGTTTTTTGTGCTGAATATTTCTCTCATTTTCTGAAGTGTTTTCCAAAGACTCTCTGATCTCTTTTTCTTTTCTACTTACACACAAGAGCTTCAATCCTCTCATTTTTCTACAAGGATTTTTGTAAGGGAAGAGAACTTTTCAAAAGAGAGTTTGTGGTCTTTTGATCACCAAGAGAGAACTTGTACTTGAGATTGTGGAGTTGGGTACTCCGGTGTATTTGTAACATCTTTATGAAGTTATAGTGGTTAGAAATCCTTCTGGGGAAGGCGGGGACGTAGAGCTGGGTGCTCGAACCTCGGAAAAATTCTCGGTGTTTGCGTTTGGTTTACTTGCTCTTGCTTCTTGCTTTACTTTCATTGCTCTTATTACTTACTCTCTATTTTCATTGCAATATTCACTTGTTTTCATTCATCTTGTCAATCATAGTCCCATACAATAAGATTGCATTGTGCACCTCCAACTCATATCCAGAGGAATCACGAGGAAGGAGTTCAGAGCCCTTCACGGGGAATCCGGCTTCTAGTCTTGTTTGGGAGATTGTTGCATCATTTTTTTATTTGTGCATTGATTAGCAATATCACCTATTCACCCCCCCTCTAGGTGATTTTCAACATATAATCATGAAAATAGTCAATTAAGCTCAATATTCCTCAAAACATGAAAATCATCAAAAATCGATTTCTTCAAGGCATATGTATGTCAAGTACAAACTAAAGCATACACACATATCCAAAACATAACGAGTCCACAAATGTATATGCATGAAGGCACGTGGCTCAAAAGGATGCATATGTATAATCAATAGTTTGGACAAGATGGACATATACATGAAGTTAAACAAAAACATATGAAAAACATGGATAAAATGAGAATACAAGTCAAATGTATGAATCATCAAAAATAGACTATACTAACACATCTAATGGGTACAAATGAACGTTCAAGCACAAACATATAAAGATCTATTTGTGGCCCACTATATGTACAAGTATAAATCCTAGTCTTAATGAAAACTAACATTTAAACATATATTCAAAATATGAAGCATAAAACGAGACATAAATCATCATGATAATCATAAAAACAATCATTATGTAAATCCACATGATATTAGAGCTATGATAAACATGATAACTAAACATATGCGAGAACACAAAAATAATGATCCATATTAAACATGGGTGTCTCAAAAGCTATACATGTATGTCAAGGATCTAATAATCATGGCATTATCATAATAATCTATAAACATCAAAACATGCTATAAACAATGATATGAAAGCATGTAAATATAAACGGGAGTAAAGAATTGTTACCAAAACCGAAGAGGCAACTCTCTATGTCTCCAAAACAAGGTGGTCCTCCCACCAAACTTCCCTTGAAAGTGATGCATCCAAATGATTTCCATGAAGCTCGGAACGCATCCATTCCAAGGTACCTCTACTCTCACGTCATGTGAGAGCCCACACCTACATCAAACACAAGAGGGGTGGTCTTTGGTACCTACATCTTTTTGGGTTCATGAGGGTTAGCATCTTTCCTAAACCAAACAAATTTATTTGCTAAATTACAAACATGTATACGATCCAAAAATTTAGCAAGGTGGCCCTTACGTCCACAATGTGTACAAGTGTACACATGAGCATACATGGTGTGATGGTGGTGACCGTGAGAAGCATGTGTATGCCGTGTATGGTGTGCATGCATAGATGGAACTTGTTTCTTTCGAAACAAAGATTCCAAACATGTATGACTCAAAACACATTGGCTCAAAGTGAAGCCCAAACAAACAACACTCTTCTTAAGCATGGATATATCATTTTCAATGATAGAAGAGGTGGAACATGCAATAGATGAACTAGGTGTACCTACACTAGCATGACAAACATGTGTATCAATTTTATTTTGTAAAGAAATATTTTTCTTTAAACAAGCTTCTAAATCTTTTGAAATTGAAGCAATTTTTTTTTCAAAGAAACATTCTCTTTTACAACAAAATCAAGTTTTGAAGTTAAAGACTCATTTTTCTTCAAAACTTCATTACAATCATTTTATTTTTCAAAATCATGTTTTCATTTAAAATAAGTTCAAGTTGGGTTTTCAAAGAGTCACACTCATTTGAAAACTCAACCTTCTCTTGTAAAGCCAACTCAAGTTTTGAAAACAAATCCTTATTTTCTTTTGATAATTTACAAGTTTCCTTTTTCAAAATGTTATATTTTTCAATCAATTTTTCACACACAATTGAAAGTTCTTCATTCAAGGCATGGGCATCAATATTTTCATCACATGTAGAACTAGCATCATTAGCATCTAATTGAGATTCCGATTGTACCTCAAGGGAATCATTCCCTTGGACCATGTAGCATTGAGATTCGGATTCTCCACTAGATTCTTCCTCTTGTTGGATTTGCAATTGAAGCTTGGAGGTGGAGGTGGTCAACTTGTTCCACACTGCAAAGGCGGAATCAAGGTTAGAAACAAGCATAAGATAATCTTTAGATAGCGTGCTTCTAATAGCCTCAAGGGCTTGTGCATTGGCCCCTATATGATTGCGGTTACCAAGATAGCATTTCTTAGTAGCGGTAAGGAAAACATGCAAGCCTAGGGTTTTTAGGTAGATGGACATCCTATATTTTCACACGTCAATGTTGGAGACATCAAACATGGGAGGTGACAAGCAATTCATGAGTGTGTGCAAACAAGATATATGTGCAAATGTAAATGATAGATTAGCTAAGTCCAAGATCACACTCCTAGGTGGTTAAACCAAATATCAGGAGCGGAGGCTCTGATACCAATTGAAATCACCTGGGGGGGTGAATAGGTGATATGGCTAATCTAGAAACTAAATGCAGAAATTAAAACTAATTTGCAACTACACTTAGTACAACCAACGAGTGTAGCCGAATTCCCCGTGAAGGGCTCTGGACTAACTCCTCTTGATTCCTCTGAATAAGAGTTGAGATGCTATATGAAGCTCTCGTGGTTAAGTACAAGTGAGGCACACAAACACAAGCCAAGCATATAATAGATATATAACAATATGAATGATGCAAGGCACAACACAAGCAAATAGATATGAATGATATGAATGATGCACAACACAAATAAAGAGAGAGAGAGAGAGAGAGAGAGAGAGAGTTTAGAGTCAATGGATCAAACACAAACAATAAGATGTGTTTCGAGATTCGAGCCCCTAGCTCTACGTCCCCGCCTTCACCGAGAAGGATTTCCAATCCACTAACTTGTCCACCGAGGACTCCCACCGAGGGAACCTCCACCGAGGAGGATTTTGTACAACCAGGAGTACCAAACTCCTCTCTCAAACAATACAACCTCCACCGAGGCAAACAATTACCACCTCACACAAGAGGGGTAGGCCCGTAGCCAAACAACCACAATCCACCTCTACCGAAGAGGGATACAAACACCAACCAACTCCACCTCACCAAGAGGGAGTAAACCACAATCTCAACCTCTACCAAAGAGGGAGCAACCAACAAAGGATTTTTACAACAAGTGGTATATCTCAACCACAAACCTTTTCTTTTTTTCACAAAACAAGATCCTAATAGAATAGGATAGATGATAAGCTCAAGTATGGAAAAAACAAAGTGTTTTGATCAAAGAAATTCTCTTGGGAAAACACCAAAATAGATATAGAAGTTTAGATCAAAAACTAATTCCCAAAACCCTAATTTTTTTGAAATAAACAAAACACTTTAAAACAAATAAAATGGATCTTTAAGCTCTTTAAACACTTTTAAAAACTTGCTTTGAAAATCAGAGAATAGGAAAATTTTTGCTCTGAAAAATCTTGGTCAAAAACCCAAAGAGATGGGGCTTAAATAGCCTCCTCCAAAAACTAGCCGTTTGGCTGTTTCTGTCAGCCAGAACAGCTGGCAGTCGACCGCCCGGTCGACCGCCCAAAAACAGAGAGCAGAGCTCTCTGGTCCGGTCGACCGGCCCAAGTGCCAGCCCAGACGTGCACAGGCTGTGTACGTCGGTCGACCGCCCGGTCGACCGGCTCATGGGTCGGTCGACCGACAGAGCCTGTCAGGCACTGTTCTGGGTCAGAAACTGGGATTTAAAATATTTTAATAAATTCCATAAAACTTCTAAAAATCCACAAAAATAGTTTTATCATTTTATATTGAAATACAAACTTGTGATAAAAATTTCAAGACAAATATCAAACATATTGAATCATTTTTGTGTCTTAGAAATTTTATCAAAAACCAAAACCTGTATTTTATCAAACTTGGATTTTTCAACATATGAATAGGAAAGTCAAAATAAGTTTGTCTAGGAAGTTAAGCATGCATGTATAGAATGAATCTACTATACATAAACCAATTAAACTTGTTTTGATCTACTATTCATGAAAACAAATATCAGTTAAGCCAAAAACCGAAAAACCAATATCCAAACATAAAACGTGTGTGTATTGTGCACTTGAGCATATCAACTATCTAATCTTTACAAATGGATCTAAACTTAAAACTAAACTAGGATACCTAAGTCTTCTTGAAGATCTTCCATCTTCAAGTCGACACGATCCAAAACGTGATCCACCGAGCTAGACTCCAACAAGTGCTATATATGATCTTGATGCTCGGGCTCTGGAATCACCATGTGAAGGCTTCCAAACCGTCTTGTTGAAGCAATCACCAAGTAATATCTTGATTAATGATCTGGAACTTAAACATCACAAGATTATTAGTAAACATAACTACATGAGTTAATCATCATCAAAACTAGAGTAGAAGGCCTCTGGGCCAACAAGTACTACACAATCAAGCATATAAACAGGCAGTTGCTAGTTTATAGTGTGTGAAGCCCGAGGCTGTGTATAAGCTGTAAGATCACCTAGAGGGGTGGTGAATAGGTGATGGCTAATCTAATGGTCACTTATGAACAAATAATGCGGAATTAAAACTAAGTTGACCAAAAATAACTTCTTTTAATTAAACACTTATGTATAACACAAGAGTGTTGCCGAATTCCCCTTGCGAGGCTCTGGACAAGCTCCTCTAGATTCCCCTTGAATGGGTTGAGGTGCCGCGTTGGCTCTCTTGGTTGAATACAAGTGTTAGCAACAATCCCACGCAAGTATATATCAAATATGCACAAGGGTATATCAAGCATGTAAAGTAAATACAATGTAAGTAATGCAAGATATAATAGAGACAAAAAGAGTAAGAGAGCAAGAGTGAGCAATCGCAAACACAAAGGGTTTGTTTTGAGGTTCGAGCACACTTGCTCTACATCCCCGCCTTCGACACACGAAGGATTTCCACTATGCAAGATCCCCAACAGATCTCTCCTTGGTGCCGCAACACCTACAAGCTCTCGGACTCCCTTGTCCGTACACCACAAGCCCACCGGCTCAATGAGGGCGCACCTCAAACCACCGAGTTCACACAAGAACTCTACCACACGAGCACACTTGCCCGTCTCCTCAAAATACAATGGAAATCTCTTTGGTGATCTAACACTTGATCACCAATTACAAAAGCTCACTACAACACTTTCCTATAGGATAGATATGTCTATGGATGCTCAAGTGAAGTGTGAGAAATCAAGGAAAGAAAGCTATGGTGAAAAACACAAGAAATCACTTTTACACTCTCTTGATAAAATCCCTTTTAGATGGGAAGTATTTGCACTCTATTTTGTGGAGAAAACTTCTGAAAATGTCTAGGAAAAACTGGCTTAGAAATCTCCAAAATCTTCTGCCAAAAACAGTTGACAAGACCCCCTTTTATAGGCTGACAGAAAATAGAGCCGTTGGGGTTCTGTCAGAGCTACCGGTCGACCGGCCCGGTCGACCGGCAACGGTCAAAAATCCGACCGTTGCAGCCTCCGGTCGACCGGCCCGGTCGACCGACTTCCTGGAGCAGAGAGCAAACTCTCTATCGGTCGACCGGCTCGGTCGACTGATATTTCCAGAGAGCAAAAGCTCTCCTGGTCGGTCGACCGACCCGGTCGACCGGCCACTGTGCTGGCAGTGTGCACAAGGCTGTGCACATCGGTCGACCGGTCCGGTCGACCGACTTGGCCTGTCAGCCAATGTCCAGGTCTGAAAACAGGATTTAAAATCTTTTTATAAAATCCTAAAAATACATAGAAATTCTACAAAAATAGTTTTACCAATATACTATGAAGGACAAACATGCTTGCACAAAATCAAGACATGTTATAGATGTTTTGGTCTATTTTTGTAACTTGGAAATATTAGCTCATAATAAAAACGTTTTTCTAAAACAACATGTTTTTCTAAAACTTGTTTTTCCATAACTTCATCAAATACAAAAACAAGATATACTTTAAAGCATAGTGTGTATGGATATGATCCACTACACAAATAAGATGAATATCTAGTTTTTGACATAAGGCTCTAAACATGGTTTTGGATATAAGATATGTATACATGAATACCAAAAATCAAAACCACTTAAATACAAATTTGGTTTTTGGTTAAAATTCTTTTCTAAAACAAAAAATTCTTTTATGAAACAATTCTATCAAGAGTGTGTGTGCATGGTATACTTGAGCAATCCACCAACTATCTATCCTTTACATTTTAACTAAAACAAAAACAAAATCTTATACCTAGACACAAGTCTTCATCTTCTTGAAGTCTTCACTTGAAGGCTTCTCATCTTCTTGACTTGGTCCAAGCTTGATCCAAAACTCCTTGGATCACCCCGTGCTAGCTCCAAATCTTGACATTTAATCCTTTGTTGAGCTATGCACTACTAAGATCTTGATAATGAATCTGTCACTAATTAAACACAAGATCATTAGTAATCATAACTTCATGAGTTGATCATCATCAAAACTAGGGTGATAGGCCTTTGGGCCAACAATCTCCCCCTTTTTGATGATGACAAAACTCATGACGTTATATATGCATGGATTAAAGTAAAGCTTCAAAGAAGCTCCCCCTTAACTCATGCATACAAAATAAATAATAAATATGATCATGAAGCACATGAATATGGATGCAAATATGGAGATGCAACAAGCATAAATCAAAATCTTTTTACTCCTATTTGCATAAATCAAAACACATATGCATAAATACAAATCTTAATTTCCCTTAAGTAAGAAGGACAAATACTTCTCCCCCTTAAGTAAGGAAATCATGCATATATATCAAAACAAAAACACAAATACTTCTCCCCCTTTTTGTCAATCATCAACAAAGGGTTCAAAGTAAAATCAAATCAACAAACTTCTCCCCCTTTATGTCAAAAATAAAGAAGTCAAGGAGGGGCAATACAAATCAAAAATTTTGAATTGTTCTCATCAAAACAAAATCATTAATTCTATTTTATCAGAACAAATTTTGAATTTTCTCTTTGATATCAAATAAAAAATATTGATACCATTTTAAAATCTAATGCATAAGCTTGAAAAATAAGATTTGAATAAGCTTAGCATTAACAACCCATGAAGAATTCGAACTAGTTAAATGAGAGTGTTTAACAACTAGTACGAAATCCTTCTATTAAGGAATAAATCTAAGGATTTTCATGAAATAGCAATGAAACACAAAACACTCAAACACTCTAATCTATAAAGTCTAAATAGTTGCAAAAGAAGTGAGTGTACTAATGTTATGTGAAACATGGCATCATGAAAATGGCAATAAGGTACAATATTCCTTAGAAAATCTTAAACATCAAAATCATCTCACATTTTTATTAAATCATTGAAAACAAAATCTATATGTCAAGATATATGTATGTTTTGACAATACATGAAATATACATACATATCTCTTAAACTCAAGTGAGTCTATATGAATAGATTTGCATTGAAGGCAAAAGACTCAAGAGTTATACATGTATATTTTAAGGTTTGGCAAAACACACATATACATGAAATAAAAGGCACATGATCATAAATCAAATCTAAAAGGTGAACATAAGTTTAAATATGTATGAATCATCAAAACTAAGCAATACAAGTACATTTCAAGGGTTCAAATAAGCATTTAAGCACACTAATAGATCTTTTTGAGGCCCATGATATGTTCAAGTATAAATCCTAGTGTTGACAAAAACTAACATATAAACTAATATTCAAATCATGAAGCATTAAATTTTAAGAAAAATTGAATCATGTGACAATCTCAAAAACTATTTGAAGAATACGTAACTAGTATAAATTGTTTTTGAAAACTAGTTAAAGATCCTTCAAATATGTCAAATCATATGTTTTTCATGAATGAGACTAAGTACATAAAAATCCAAGCACTCATAGTCCATAAAGCTCATAAATATATTTTTGAATAAAAGATGAGTGTTCAAAGGTTATGTAAATAGTATTTTCATGAAAGTTGTCATTGAAGCTCAAATCACATAGAAATCATTGTTATCAAATCAACACAAAATCATTTTTATTAAAAAACTACAATCTTCATGGTATATGTATGAATTATACAAATCTAACAATACACATACATATCCCAAAATTGTAAAAGAGTCTATCAAATATTTGCATGAAAGCTAGAGACTCACGGTATACATGTATATTTACTAGACTTGAATTAAACATGCATATACATGAAGTAAATCATAAAAAAATTGGCAAAACATGTATAAAGGAGAATCATCAAAACTAGTCTATACAAATACATAAAGTGGATACAAGTGAGCATGAAGTCCAAATATTTGAGAATCAATTGTAGTTCACTATTTGTATATGTATACATACAAGTTTGACAAATCTACATCTAAGCATGTAACTACCACATAAAGCACACAAAATCTTAAAATATGAACATGCTATGAATATTATGAATGAACAAGCATGTACATAAATGAAATAGGAGTTTAGAAATTGTTACCAACTCCAAAGCTCCTAGCATGGTGGTTGATCCACCAAAACTCCTTGATAGCGATGCAACCCAAAAGTATGTCCATCATGTCCAAGTGCATCCACTACCAAGGTACCATCCCTCTCACGTTTTGTGAGAGCCCTCACCTACATCACAAGCAAAAGGTGAGAGTTTTGGTACCCATATTTCTTGGGTCCTATGGGGTTAGCTTTGTAAGGAACCCAAGCATTTTTATTTTTATCAAAAATAAGAACATTTAACCTTTCATAACAAAATTTTCTTAGATGGCCTTTGCGGCCACAATGTGTACATGTGTACACCTTAGCATACTTATGAGTGGGAGTGTGAGCATGATGTGCATCATAAGCATGGTCATGATGATGATGTGCATGAGTATGAGGAACTTGTTTCTTTTGAAACAAGGATTCCAATCTAGTATGATTGAATGCACATGAGCTCAAGTTAGAGCTCAAATTATCAATTTTATTTTTCAAATTTTCAATCTCATAAGTGGTGGTATGTAAAGCATGATGAGATGAAGAGACAATTTTCTTTTTCTTTTGTGAAACAAAATCTTTTTCTTTTTCACAAATTTTTCTTTTCAAAGATTTATTTTCTTGAAGAACATCTTCTTTTGTTTTTCCACCAAATCAATCTTATTTTTCAAAATCATATTTCCTTCACATAAAACATTCAATTTAGACATCAAGGAAATATTCTCATTTTTCAAAATATTGTTTCCTTTTCAATACATGCTATTTTAGTTTTAAAAGAATCATTCTCCCTTAGCATGCAATCAAAATTCTTTTTCAAATCATTATTCTCTTTTTCTAAGCATGCAATGTTAGATTTAAAAGAATCTTGTTCTATATGCATGCAATCAATTTTCTTTCTCAAATTTTTATTTTCTTTCTTAATTATGTCATATCTCTCAAGCAATAATTGACAAAATGTAGAGAGCTCATCATATGACATACTATCATCTTCTACCTCGGATTCGGTAGTTACCTCAAGGGGGTTATCCCCTTGGACCATATAGCACTTGTTGGAGGTGTCGCTTCCAACATCCGAATCGCTCCCTGCATAGTATTGATCTTTCTCGCCAAGGGAGATGAGGGTGTTCCATACTACAAAAGCCGATTCAATGTTAGAAACCCTAGATAAATAGTCATTATTTAGGGTTGACTTAATAGCATGAAGGGCTTTTGCATTAGCCTCAATGTTCTTACCATTTAAGCAATATTCTTTATTAGTTGTGGCAAGATATACACTAAGGCTAAGTCCTTTGAGGAACAAAGACATCTTAACCTTCCAAATTTGGATGTTAAGAATGTCAAAGGTGGGTGGTGACATGAAGTCCATTGTGTGTGTACAAATCTTGTGATTAGCCTAAAATGAGGATCTTTAACTCTAGGTTGTTAGACTAATATCAAGAGCACTTGGCTCTGATACCAATTGTAAGATCACCTAGAGGGGGGGTGAATAGGTGATGGCTAATCTAATGGTCACTTATGAACAAATAATGCGGAATTAAAACTAAGTTGACCAAAATAACTTCTTTTAATTAAACACTTATGTATAACACAAGAGTGTTGCCGAATTCCCCTTGCGAGGCTCTGGACAAGCTCCTCTAGATTCCCCTTGAATGGGTTGAGGTGCCGCGTTGGCTCTCTTGGTTGAATACAAGTGTTAGCAACAATCCCACGCAAGTATATATCAAATATGCACAAGGGTATATCAAGCATGTAAAGTAAATACAATGTAAGTAATGCAAGATATAATAGAGACAAAAAGAGTAAGAGAGCAAGAGTGAGCAATCGCAAACACAAAGGGTTTGTTTCGAGGTTCGAGCACACTTGCTCTACATCCCCGCCTTCGACACACGAAGGATTTCCACTATGCAAGATCCCCAACGGATCTCTCCTTGGTGCCGCAACACCTACAAGCTCTCGGACTCCCTTGTCCGTACACCACAAGCCCACCGGCTCAATGAGGGCGCACCTCAAACCACCGAGTTCACACAAGAACTCTACCACACGAGCACACTTGCCCGTCTCCTCAAAATACAATGGAAATCTCTTTGGTGATCTAACACTTGATCACCAATTACAAAAGCTCACTACAACACTTTCCTATAGGATAGATATGTCTATGGATGCTCAAGTGAAGTGTGAGAAATCAAGGAAAGAAAGCTATGGTGAAAAACACAAGAAATCACTTTTACACTCTCTTGATAAAATCCCTTTTAGATGGGAAGTATTTGCACTCTATTTTGTGGAGAAAACTTCTGAAAATGTCTAGGAAAGCCTGGCTTAGAAATCTCCAAAATCTTCTGCCAAAAACAGTTGACAAGACCCCCTTTTATAGGCTGACAGAAAATAGAGCCGTTGGGGTTCTGTCAGAGCTACCGGTCGACCGGCCCGGTCGACCGGCCCGGTCGACCGGCAACGGTCAAAAATCCGACCGTTGCAGCCTCCGGTCGACCGGCCCGGTCGACCGACTTCCTGGAGCAGAGAGCAAACTCTCTATCGGTCGACCGGCTCGGTCGACTGATATTTCCAGAGAGCAAAGCTCTCCTGGTCGGTCGACCGACCCGGTCGACCGGCCACTGTGCTGGCAGTGTGCACAAGGCTGTGCACATCGGTCGACCGGTCCGGTCGACCGACTTGGCCTGTCAGCCAATGTCCAGGTCTGAAAACAGGATTTAAAATCTTTTTATAAAATCCTAAAAATACATAGAAATTCTACAAAAATAGTTTTACCAATATACTATGAAGGACAAACATGCTTGCACAAAATCAAGACATGTTATAGATGTTTTGGTCTATTTTTGTAACTTGGAAATATTAGCTCATAATAAAAACGTTTTTCTAAAACAACATGTTTTTCTAAAACTTGTTTTTCCATAACTTCATCAAATACAAAAACAAGATATACTTTAAAGCATAGTGTGTATGGATATGATCCACTACACAAATAAGATGAATATCTAGTTTTTGACATAAGGCTCTAAACATGGTTTTGGATATAAGATATGTATACATGAATACCAAAAATCAAAACCACTTAAATACAAATTTGGTTTGGTTAAAATTCTTTTCTAAAACAAAAAATTCTTTTATGAAAACAATTCTATCAAGAGTGTGTGTGCATGGTATACTTGAGCAATCCACCAACTATCTATCCTTTACATTTTAACTAAAACAAAAACAAAATCTTATACCTAGACACAAGTCTTCATCTTCTTGAAGTCTTCACTTGAAGGCTTCTCATCTTCTTGACTTGGTCCAAGCTTGATCCAAAACTCCTTGGATCACCCCGTGCTAGCTCCAAATCTTGACATTTAATCCTTTGTTGAGCTATGCACCTACTAAGATCTTGATAATGAATCTGTCACTAATTAAACACAAGATCATTAGTAATCATAACTTCATGAGTTGATCATCATCAAAACTAGGGTGATAGGCCTTTGGGCCAACATAAGCCCTTAAGGGCTGAAGTAAGCCTGAGGTCTAAGCGCACCCTCGGTAGCTACCACGAAATCAATAAGGATGTAGGGCTAAAACCAATTGGGTAGCCATCCTGGGAGTGGGCAGAAGCCCCGAAGGCTATACATGGGTACCTGCATGGCTAGTACCAACACGCGCACAAATATCATATCGTTTACACTATTACAAGCATTCATACACAGGATATAATACATGATACCGGTACACGCATACAACCTGGTACAATTACACAGGACCACATATATAAACCCATTACAAACTCAAATACAGTACAAGCTTGACGAGGCAAGGAAAACACTCGCCTAAATACAACACGATAAAAACTGCAGAAACTCTGAAAAGCTGCGCGCACGAACACTGTAGCGGGAAACACCAAAGCGAGAAGCGAACGTGGGTTTAGCCCCTTAGTGGCCGCTGGCCCTAGGGAGGTGCGCCACCACTTAGTGGTGGCCTAGGGAGAGAGGAAGGGAAGGGTGATGGCGTTGGTGGTGGTGTTATTTGGTGAAGGAGATGGATTTTGATGGAGGAATGAAAAGAAAGTGAAGGAGGTGATGATGAAGGTGATGTTGGTGGTTGAAGTAGTGGTGATGGAGGTGGTGTTGTGATGGTGAAATTGATGATGATGGTGGTGGAGAAGAATATTTAAGACGGTGATAAAAAGGGTGTAGAAAAGATGGTGGTGGTGACGTTGTTGAAGGTGGTGGAGATGTCACCGGAATAGTCGCCGGAATGGTCGCCGGAGATATTATCGGAGAAGGAGGCTAGGCCCCTAGCCAAGCATGGTGGTTGGCCTAGGGATAGGTGGTGGAGTGGTTGTTTTGTGGAAGAATTTAATGGTGGTGGTAGTTTTGAAGAAGGTAAAGGAGAGGGTGAAAGTTTTTGTGGTATTTTGGAGTTTGTGGTGGATGAAATAGAGATGGAGGAGGAAAAAGATGATGGTAGGGAGTTATAGAAGTTGTGATTGTTGTGATTGTGGTGGAGATGAAGGAGGAGTTGGTAGTGATTGGGGTTTGATGGAGAAATGAAAAGGGAAGAAGAAGAAAAGGGATTGCATTTAGGATTGTAGTTAAAGGAGAAGAAAAAAGGATTAGGGTGATTAGGGTGAGGGTTTTTTTTGTAAAATGAAGAGGGGTGAGATTTCTTTGTCCGGCCATGGTGATGGGAGAGGTGTTGAGTAGTTTGGGATATTTTGGAGGAGATATTTTTGTGGAAAGGTGAAGAATGTAATGGAAGAATGGAGAAGGTTTTAGAATATGGTGGACGAAAAAGGAAGGAAAGAAAAAGAAAAAGAAAAATAAAAAGAAATGAATAGAGAAAAGGAAAATATTTTATTGGAAGAAAAAATAGAAATAATTAGAGTGGAGGATTCCCCGGATTCGGTCGCAGATGCGGAAAACTTTCGGGAAAATACCAGAATCGTCCGAAAATCAAGTATCTCAGAACCACCCGCAAAAATTCTCAAAAATCTAGAATATTATTTTAAGAATATTAGTGAAATCCATTTCAAGAAATCCTTTATGATTTTCAAATTAAAACTAGAATCGACCGTCGATATCGGTTGACACCAAATCTAGCCGAAATCTGTTAAATTCTGAAAATTCCCAAAAAATGTATTAAGATAGTAAATATTATTTTAAGAAAATATTTGAAAGCAGTTTCTCAAAATTTGACTCCATTCGAAAATTAAAAATTCGGGAATAAACCAGTTATACCGATTAATCCCAATTTTAGGGTTTTTATAAAAATAATTCAAAAAAAATCTGAAAAATCATGAAAATCTATAATATTAGAAAACAGTATTTGAGATTGAAATCAGCCAAAGCTGATTACCAGAGAAGGTAAATCAAGCAACAAAAAAAGTATCTAAGTACATATTCCGGGAATGGTTATAGAGGGTCGTCGTCTGGGGATCGAAGTCCATCGCTTCTCTAGTTTGAAAGTGCGCTCTCTTCTCTTTCTCTTCAACACCCTTTCTGCTCTTTCCCTCGCCCTCCAATGACAGCGGATTTGTTGCCCAATGGCCTTCCACTCTAGTTTTGATGATGATCAACACTCATGTAGTTATGCTTACTAATATTCTTGTGTTTCTAAGTTTCAGATCATTAATAGGATATTAGGTTGGTGATTAGCTTCAACAAGATGATTAGAAGCTATTCATGATGATTCCGGTGCCAAAGCTTAAAGATCATACCTTTGCACTTGGAGAATCACGGAGTTTTGGAGCAAGTCTACTTGAAGATGAAGATCGTCAAGAAGACTTAGGTATCTAGTTTAGAGTTTGTGTTTTAGATCCATATTTGTAAAGCTTAGTTTAGTTGAATGCTCAAGTGCACAAATCACACACGTTTTATGATTGAGTTTGGTTTTCATGAATAGTTTATCAAAACAAGTTTAAATTGATATATGTTCTAGATATACATACATGCTTTAAACTTGCTAAACAAACTTATTTTGACTATCCTATTCATGTTTTGGAAAATTCTAGTTTGATAAAATACAAGTTTTGTTTTTTGATAAAATTGGCAAGACACAAAAATGAATTGATATGATTGATATATGTCTTGAAATTTTTATCACAAGTTTGGTTATCAAAGTAAAATGATAAAACAAGTTTTAGAAAAATATATTTTAGAAAAACAGTTTTTATTGTGATTAAAACTATTTTTTAGATTTACTGTGAATTTATGGGATTTTTATTGAGTGAAAAGACCTATTTTCAAATCCCGTATCTGTGCAGAACTGAGGACTGGCTGACAGGCCAAGTCGGTCGACCGGACCGGTCGACCGCACCATAGGCCGGTCGACCGGGACGGTCGACCGACGTGCACAAGTCTGTGCACGTTTTGGAGTCTCTGGGACGGTCGACCGGGCCGGTCGACCGAGATGAGAGTTCTGCTCTCAGGATGTTTCGGTCGACCGGGCCGGTCGACCGCTATTGCCCAACGGTCACATTTTTGACCGTTGGCGGTCGACCGGACCGGTCGACCGGCAGTCTGTCAGACTGCCAACTCAGCCTAACGGCTAGTTTTGTATAGGGGCTATATAAACCCCATCTCTTTGGGGATTTTGGCCAAGTTTTCTAAGAGAAAAATTTCCAGTTTTCTGAAGTGTTTAAAAGAGTTTTTGGGCTTTAAACTTCTCATCTCTATTTGTTTGGGTTTTTGGAAAATCAAAGAAAGCTAGGGTTTTGGGAGATTGTATTGATTTGCTTTTTCTATCTTCTACAAGAGATTTCCCAAGTAGTTTTTCTTTGTTGCTTGTTTCCAAAAACACTTTGATTCCACACTTGAGCTATCTTCTATCCTAAACTATTAGGATCTTTGTTTTTATGGAAAAAGAAAGAAAAAGAGAGTTTGTGGTTTTGAACCACTTGTTGTAAACCCTCCTTTATTTGTTGTATCCCTCTTCGGTAGAGGTGATCGGAGTGGTATTGGTTTGCTCCCTCTTCGGTAGAGGTGGAGTTTGGTTGTGAGCCTCTTCGGTAGAGGTGTGTGGATTGGTTGTTGTATTGGCTACGGGCCTAACCCCTCGGTTGTGAGGAGGTTGTTGTTGAGAGAGGAGTTTGGTACTCCTAGAGTTGTAAGAAATCCTCTTCGGTAGAGGTTCCCTCGGTGGGAGTTGAGATAGTGGAAATCCTACACGGTGGTGTAGGCGGGGATGTAGAGCAAGGTGCTCGAACCTCGAAACAAATCTTGGTGTTTGCGATTGCTCCCATTGTCTCTCTAACTCTCTCTCATTTACTTTGTGCAAAGCATCATACTTCATCTCATATCATACTTGCTTGTGTTGAGCATATTTCTTATTGCCTTGCATTAGTTCATATTGCTATATCCTTGATTGTTTGGCTTGATTGTGTGTGCACATTGCTTGAATTGCTTGTGTGTTTGTGCATCACCTATACTCATCCAACAAGAGCTTCACATAGCGCCTCAACCCATATCTAGGGGAATCAAGAGGATTAGTCCAGAGCCTCGCAAGGGGAATTCGGCTACACTTATTGGATTGTATTAAGTGTGTTGCAAGATTTGCATTAGCTTTCGCATTTAGCGCACTTAGTTTGCATTTAGTTTATTAGATTAGCACTTACACCTATTCACCCCCCCTCTAGGTGTTTTTCAGGATTTCCCTCCTCTCACCATTTGCAGATCAAAGTTGATGGATTTGGAGATAAAGATAAAAAACAGAGGGGAAATGAAGAGACACAAAACTCAAGGGGATTCTAGAGTTTGTGAAAAGGAACCTTCTCAAAATTCCCCTAGTTTAAGAGAGATGTTGACATCATCGCAATAATGGCCTTGAAAAGTGCCATCTTTCACCCACGACGCTTGAAATCTAGACCGTCATGCAAAGCTCAACGCATCATGATAGACCCAAAATGATGGTTACTTACTCGACGTGCACGCTAATGGACCCACAACGTGACAACCGACAGTCATGCTAAGAGCATTAAATGCGAAAGGATGCAAAGAGACTCCCTGACTCCTCCTCGACTCGCTTCCTTGTCCTATAGCAACAACTGAAAGGTTCGATCGGGAAATTAAGTCTATTCTCTCCTTCCCGACCAAAGACTCTGAGAAAGAGATATGGAGAGGGCATTTGTAGTGGTTAAAGTCTTGACCTCTGTGAGACCGCGATACCTGGCAGATCTCTGAGATCACAAAACTCGTTGATTTGATCTCACCCGGCCACCAAGAAGATCAGGCGGTTGCGATAACCTAATACGTGGGTTGATGGCTGCGGATCAAATAGGTTATCCTCACCAACCAAAATGATCTCCAGAGAATCAGAACCGCTTCAATTGATTATAGCTAAGGAAATTCGAGGAGTTAGGATTCTAAGCTGATTCAGATGCGGGAATCTCAGCCAACCTGATCTAAATCAATGACTCTTAAGTATAAAAATCGATCTCTTTCTCCTGGACAGGGGATCGAATCATAGAGAATTGAATTTGTAATAGTTAATTGAGAACTCATTATAATCTCTCTGATTTAGTGAATTCTCTCTCTCTCTCTCTCTCTCTCTCTCTCTCTCTGCTCCGTGATTTTCCCCTTCGAGTTTTTCATGTAACTTTGTGGTGCGTGTATGATTTATATTCCCGTTTATAATTTGAGTGCAGTTCCCCCCACCGAGGAAGTTACTCTACAATCTTGAAGGAAAGAAATTCAGATGAAAAAACTATATAGATGAATATAGATCAAATTAAGCTATTAAATACTTGTATATTCTCAAAATAAAAAAGTCTAAACTTCAAATTGAGTAACATTTAATTAGATAACTTTTAATTTGAATAATATAATAAATATGGCATGAAAGCAATTGAAAACTATTAAAAAGTTGTACTCATTTAATAGTAACATTCAATGAGAGATTAACAAAGAATTTGATGTTAGGTCTAAACTAACTTTTTAATTTTTTATTTATCAAATATGTAGAGAGATACGAAAAGAGAAAAGAGAACGTGAGGTAACTCTTAAGACTCAAGAGCTTGCATTAAATAGCAGAGATAACAAATAGTATCTGCTTACTTATCAACATTATTTAAAAGAAAACAAACACAAATTGATGCCCTAATATTTATATCCACTCTTTATCTGCTTTACCCCTTGGACTGTCATTATTCCAGGTACATGGAACAAAGCCAATTATCATGGAATAATAAAAACATTAAGTTTCAATGATTATATTTCGTTCCTAAACAACAATTATGACATTAGATCCATAGCACTACTAGCTGAGCTCTAAGGTCCATTGTCCACAATGGAATGGACTGACCAAGACCAATATAACAAGCAACCCCAGCAGACACTTGGCCAAGGCAGCACGGGCCATGTGCATTGTTTTGCTGGCTTTTCCTGAACTGGGCAGTGGCCAACCACCCCCAAACCCTAGAATAGACTCCATCCATTTCCCAAATTAAACCCTATAACGCTTTCTTTCCGAATGAAGGGGCAACCCTGCAAATCCGCTGGCCTGCAAATAGGAGGGAGGATCAAGGCGGGCTTTGCGATTCAATTCAATGTACACCTCTGACCTAAATTTGGGTCTGAGGATTAGGTTCAGGCTTTCTGTAACCGTCGTTTCAAATTTGGGCACGTTCTCACCAGTGGTCTGCATGCATTCTCCCCCCTAAAAGATGTGCGTCTTTCACACCGAAACACTCTGAGCCGTGATGAAATCCAGCCCTGCGTTGGATTCACGCTGGCTGGATAGGAAACAGCCCAGTCCAGCTTCCCTGAGGAGTTAATTTGCATGAGGATGCACACCAAAAGATCTGTCCTCATGATACTAACCCCCTCAGGGGCTGTGTCAGAACTAACACAAACAGACACACACTTGCTTGGTCTCTTCTCTTCTCCCTCAGCTTGGTAACGCTAGGGAGCCAATCTACCTACTAGAAGCTCTTCCACTCTTTGATATATCCATCCATTCCTTGGCTTAGTCTCTTCACCTTCTTCTATCCTCACTCAAACAAAATGAACACGGAGACCATCATCCCTCTCAAGCAAATCAGCAAGATCAACAGCAATGGATCAGGAGCCTACTGGATCTTGCTCGCAGCCAGCTACGCGTCTCTCTTCCTCGGATCGATCTCGTCGAGCCTCCTCTCAAGGTTCTACTTCGTGCACGGAGGCTCCAGCAGGTGGGTCTCCACCTGGGTCCAGTCCGCTGGCTTCCCTCTCCTCCTCCTCCCAATCTACCTCTCATCCTCTCGCGGCGCTGTCCCCCGCCGCCCCTTCTCGACCTTCACCCTCCGCCTTCTTTCCTACTCCGTCCTCATGGGCCTTTTCTTGGGCCTAAACAACTTCTTCATTTCCTGGGGCGTCTCCTACCTCCCGGTCTCCACGTCCTCCCTCCTACTCTCCTCGCAGCTCGCCTTCAACCTCATCCTCTCCGTTCTCCTCGTCAACCAGAAGGTCACCTTCTGCAATCTCAACTGCGTCGTCCTCCTCACCCTCAGCTCCGTTGTCCTCGCCATCGGGTCCAGCACCGACAGGCCATCCGGGGTCACCTACGCTCAGTTCTTCTTGGGCTTCCTCGCCACCCTCGCCGCCGCCGCCATGTTCGCCGTCTACCTCCCGATAATGGAGATCATGTACAGAGGGATGAAGAGCTATAAGATGGTCATGGAGATGCAGTTCGTGATGGAGGCGGTGGCCACGGCTTTCGCGGCGGCGGTGATGGCGGCGGACGGGGGGTTTAAGGAGATGAGGAGGGAAGGGAGGGTGGGGTTCGATCTCGGGGAGGCCAAGTACTGGTTGACGGTCGGGGGGACCGTCGCGTGCTGGCAGATGTGTTTTATGGGGACTGCTGGGATGATCTTCTTGACGTCGTCTCTCAATAGTGGAATATGCATGACGGCTCTGCTGCCCATGAATGTTTTGGGTGGGGTGCTTGTGTTTGGGGATGTTTTCGGGGGGATGAAGGCGGTGTCTCTCGGGCTGTGCTTGTGGGGGTTTGCTTCGTATCTCTATGGGGAGTATAAGGAGGAGGAGGAGGAGGAGAAGGAGAAGGAGGATGGACAGGTCGTGAATGAAGTAGGAGGAGGAGGATGGATTGAAATGGAGAGGACTGGGAATGGGAATGGAGAGAATAATGTTTGAGGGCTAGCTATTTTGTGTAACTCATGCATGCAGTGAATGAATAGATATAGGCTATTAAAGGAATGTTGTCGTTGTTATGAATATATTGTTCATGTGTAATGGGGAAGGAGTCACAATTCTCAAGTAGTGGGTGCAGAAATGAACGCTGATTGAATATCAATGTAAACTACAAGCATGTGATTACCATAAAAATAAACTTAGTGTGATTTGGCTTTTATCCTTTTAATTTTTTTTTTTAAGATAAAACTGTGAGATAATAACCTGAAGTTAAAAATTTGTATAGAAACACTCGTATATAATTGGCTCTTTTCCGAGGAAAAAAAAGAATAAAGGATAAAAAAACGAAGCCATCGGAACACTCTCAGAAAAGTTGTGGCTTCTCTCCTACATCGTAGAGGTAACGTCTGTTACTCGGATTCATCCATCTCTTAACCAGACTTCTCACCAGTGCCGTCATAACATCTACAGCACAAATCTGATTATCCGAGGACCAGAGTTCCCACTACCAAAGTCGTCGCATCCGCCCTACTCCGTATTTTCGGCATCTACAGCTCAACACCAGCCATCTCTTGGCCGATCAATGTTGACAGCTCTGATCCGATCATCCCATGACCGGATCTCCTACCACCAAATTCGTGACATGTCCCTACTACCGCAGCTGCGACATAAAATTTGGTCATCTCCGACCGCTCACCTCCGCTCAAAATCAGCTGTCCTTAGCCGAACGCCCCTGCTAACTCTCATTGGCGTTTACACGGATTTTGAAATTCTACAAAAATCTTTACTCTCACCGGCCCTTGCCCAAATCTTCAATCCTTTTACTTATTTTTGTGCGTTTAAGGTTATACCATATAAATAAATGAAACTGCATACCAGATTATGATACAGTTCTTGAACTGTTGAGATACGTTCCCAACATACTTTTTATGGGAAAGATAGTTTGGTCCAAATGCATTACTCGTGTAAAGTTTCGGTAAAGTATAACTGTGTAGGGAAATAATTTTTTAAATTTATCGTATGAGAAAAGGTGGATTCATTGTACCGGAAAATCTTAATTCTTCATTCAAAATGAAAAAGAAAAGCAAAAAGCTCTCATCCTTGGATATATCAAATTCGGTAAAAAGTGTTCTAAGAGTGAACTAAAAGCCAGAACAATTAATTCCATTAATAAGCAAAAAAGAGTACAAATATTTAATAAATACACCATTTGATCCTTCAAAAAGCAAGAAAGGAGGGAAAAAAGAAGAAGAAAAGGCCGCTGGAAAGCCTTCGGAGCTCCACAAGCGTCAGGGCAAATGCATGCCTGATCTAGTCATCTCATCACTGGATCGCCCAACCACCAAACGTGACATTTTCCCACCACGACAGATGTGATCCAACCCTTTCAGTCGGATCGGTGAGACCCGAACTCCCTCTACTACCGAGGTGACATTCCAAGACACTTCGAGCAGGACAAATGTAAGAGGGATGGATGAGAGACCTTCCAGAGAATTTGACCTCCTCCGAGTGATGACGTACTACCTACCGAGACCAAACTGTTCGGTTTCACACTTGAGCTTGAACTCTTAAACCCTTTACACATGGATTCGGTGTTAATCTCACATTAAGGTGAACCACTAACCTTTTAGTATTAATTGAATTCCATAATTAAAACCTAACTGATATTATGTATGCCCAAATATAAAGTTACATTTGTATAAGGTTTAATAATCATGTGTGATATTAAGGGCCATGATGGGTAGTTTTATCACATGTGATTAATTGCAACTGTAGACCCACTTCTCTCCTCTTGAAAAGAAAACAACCCTCTTCCTTTTGTGGGTTCCATCATTATTTGAGTTAGGGTTTGTGAAAAGAGAAAGAGACAGAGAGAAGAAGGAGTTTGCAATTAGGGTTTGCAAGGATCAAGGAAAGGTTTTGGATCTTCATCAACATACCTTCACTATTCCGCTAATGGCTTCAGGTATGTATTTATATGTATATGCATTTGAGATTTTTCTTGAGATGTATGGATTCTAGATCCTTGATAGATGTTTTCACTATCATGAAGTATTTAAGTTTTATTCTAACATTCGGTTCATGTGTTTGAGCCACACACACATAAATCTCATGTTGAAATATGAATTGTACCTCTTATAATCTCTTAAAATATGTGTATAGCGCATTATAAGAGGACCAATACACATGTCAACACGAGATTCACTTTCTTATTGTGTGTGTATGTGGCTCACGCACATGAACCGAACCCCTTTGTACAAACCCCACGTTATTATCAAATTTAGATAGATTTTCAGCAAAATGCACTAAAATATCTCAACTTATTGGTACTTCTAACGATATACCTCCGACTTTATCCCCCACACCCCCCCCACAAAAAAAGAAAAACCACCCTGGGTGATCTTCTTGACGTCGTCGCTCAGTCGTGGAATATGCATGACGGCGCTGCCGTCAATGAATGTTTTGGGTGGGGGTCTGGTGTGGTGTCTCTTGGGCTGTGCTTGTGGGGATTTGCGTATCTCTATGGGAGTACGAGGAGGAGGAGGAGGAGGAGGAGGGGAATTGTGGGGAATGAAATGGAGAGGACTGGGAATGGGAATGAGAATGGAGAGAATAATGTTTGAGAGCTAAGTTATTGTTTGTCTGCGTTACTAGCTATGCATGTAGTGAATGCATGCATACATATAGACTATTAAAGGAACGTGGTCGTTGTTACGAATGAACTGTTCATATGTTATGGGGAAGCAGACACAATTCTCTAGTAGTGGGTGCAGAAATGAATGCTGATTAATATCATTGTAAACCACATGCATGTGATTACCATAAAAAGAGTGTGATTTGGCTTTATCCTTTTAATTTTTTTTAAGATAAATAAGAAAGGTAAGAACACGCGGTTCATTAATAAAAATTAATGAAACAATGACTAGATAAAAAGGTACAAATTTGCATAGACACTGTCATACGTATTAGCTCTGTGCAAAAGAAAACGAATAAAGAATGAAAAATGAAGCCAGTAGAACGCTCGCTCTCAGAGAAGTCGCGGCTTCTCTCCTACAACGTAAATGTGGCGTCTGTTACTTGGATTCGTCCACTCCTTGACCAGATTTCTCGTCAGCGCTGTCACGACATCTACACCGCAATCCGATTATCCGGTGACCCGAGTTCACACTATTGAAGTCATGGCATCCCCCTTCTCTGCATTTTCGGCATCTGCAGCTCAGCACTGGCCATCTCTTGGACCGGTCATTTTCGACATGGCATCTGCAGCTCTGATCCGGAAATTTCATGACCGGATTTCCTACCACCAAAGTCGTGACATGTTTCCACTACCGTAGCTGCGACATAAAATTTGACCATCTCCGATCGGTCACCCCCGCTCAAAACCAGTTATCCTTAGCCGGGACACTCCCCTAACTCTCCCGTGTGCTTACCCGGATCTTAAAGTGTTGCAAAAATCTTTACATTCACCGGACCTTGCCCGGATCTTCAATTCTTTTACTTATTTTTGTGCGCTTAAGGTTTTACCATATAAAGAAATGAAATTGCATACCAGATTATGAACTGTTGAGATACGATCCCAACATACTTTTTATGGGAAAGATAGTTTGGTCCAAATGCATTACTCGCGTAAAAGTTTCTGTAAAGTATAACTGTGTAGGAAATTTTTTTTTTTATATTTATCGTATGAGAAAAGGCGGATTCATTGTGCCTGAAAATCTTAATTCTTCATTCAAAATGAAAATGAAGTTAAAAGAGAAAAGGAAAAAAACTCTCATCCTTGGATATAATCAAATTCGGTGAAAAATCCTGAAACACTTTGTAAATGTTTTTAAGAACACTTTTTGTTCCACATAAAATTGTGAGGCGGCATTTGATCAATAAGAAACTGACGAAACATATCAATGATATAATATATAATAAATACACCATTTGATTCTTCAAACAGAAAAAAAAAAAAAAAAAAGAAAAGGTCACTGGAACGTTATTAGAGCTTCACACACAGCGAGGCAAATGCACGCCCAATCTGATTGCCTATCACTGGATCCCCCAACCAACCAATGTGACATTTTTTACCACTACAGATTCGGTCCAACCCCTTTCAGTCGGATCGGCGAGATCTGAACTCTCTTTACCACCGACGTGGCATTCTAAGAACACTTTGAGCAGGACAAATTTAAGAGAGATGGATGTGAGACCTTCTAGAGAATTTGACCTCCGAGTGATGACATACTACGTACTGGGACCAAATTGCTCCGTTTCACACTTGAGCTTGAACTCTGAAACCCTTTACACATGGATTCGGTTCATGTGTGTGAGTCACACACATACAATAAGAGGGTCAATGCAGCGTTAACACGTGGATTGGACCTCTTATATCTTTTATAATATGTGTGTGGGACTCATATACATAACATATTATAAGAGGTCCAACACACATATTATAAGAGACATAAGAGGTCCAATTCACGTGTCAACACGAAATTGACCCTCTTATTGTATGTGTGTGGGGCTCACACACATGAACCAAACCCCTTTACGCATATACCACGTTATTATCAAATATAATCAAATGATTTTAAGCAAAGAACACTGAAATATCTCAACTTATTGGGTACTTGGGCCTGTTTGTTTCGTTGCAAAACGTCACAAGTCGTACGTCATAAAATGAGAATAAAAAAGTGAACTGTAACAGAGAAAATATATTGTGTTTTACGGTGTTTGGTTGATAAAGTGAAGTGTAAATGGAAAAGTATATTGTGTTTTACGGTGTTTGGTTGATAAAGTGAAAGCGTAAATGGTAAAGTATATTGTGTTTTACGGTGTTTGGTTGGTAATGTAAAAGTGTAAGTGAAAAAATTGACCACAAAATTAACTGTAGCAGTGATTTAAATATTATAAATACTATTAAATTAAATCTACTATTGCAAATTAAATTGTATTAATAAATTTGAGATAAAAAATTAATAATCTTAATATTTTATTTATAACAATAATATTAATAAAATATTAGTATAAATAGTAAAATATTATTAAAATATTAACTAAATAAATAATATAAAATTTTAAGAAAATCTAAAGAACATTAATAAAATTTTAAGAATACTAATAAAATATAAATATTAAAAAATCTTACAAAAATAATAAAATATAGTTATAATATTATAATATTAAAAATACTTGAAAATTATTATAATATAAATTTTATTATAATATTATTGTAATATTATAGAAATATAAAATTAACAAAGTAAAATATAATTATAATTTAATAATAAATTATTATTATAGTATTATTATATTGAATTATTATTACAATATTAACATAATAAAATATTAATATAATAATAAAATATATATGATATTAATAAAGTAATTTTTTAATTAAAAAATAAATAATTAAATATATAGTAATTTTATATTAAAGTATAATATTGTTATATAAATAAAATATTAACTCTAAATAAAATAATAAAAAATGGAATAAGTATTAAAAAATAATAAAGTATTAAATTAAATATTAAATAAAAATAGTAAAATATTAAATATTAAAACAATATTAAAAACAATAAAAAATTAAAGATTAAAAATACAAAATAATTAAATAATTAAATAAGAAATTGAACACTATCTAAAATATTAAATATTTAATAATATGAAATTATATATTGAATATCAAGTAACTTTTTTGAACTGTAAGTGTATTGCAAGTATGAGTTACATGACTACAAAATTAACTGTAGCAACTGCAAGTGGGAAAAAATAACTGTAAAAGTGAGATTTACATGACCACAAATTTAACTGTAGCAACTGCAAGTGGGAAAAGAAGAGTTGCATTTTGCAACTTATTTTTCAGCGAAACAAATAATAGAAAATGGAAAAGAAATTTTACGACTTATGTTTTGCGACGTTTTGCGACAAAACAAACACGTCGTGTATACCTTCGAATTTATATCCTTCCAAGTTTCTACTCTAAACAATTTATTCCCCCAAACAAAACCCCCGCGCGCGTGCGAGAGAGAGAGAGTGAGTGAGAGAGAGAGAGAGCCCCAGCAGTATGACAGAGTGTCAACATCCTAGAAAATACTTCTCTACTGTTATTTCTATCAGTCTTCTCTGTCACCTCTTTCGACAGCTCCTTTAGTGTTCTCTAATCTGTCACCATCACCTCTACGATCTCATTCTTACCGATTACATGCACCTCCATCATCCCCGAACCCTCTTCAAAGAAATTCGTAAACAACCTATTCCCTAAAAGAAAACAAAAATCAAAACTGGAAATAACTATTAAATAAAGAATGTGAAGGCTTAAGCCTTGAACGGTTCATCTCTTGCAGGCAAATAATTATTTTACTTCTCACTACAAAATTATAGAAACTTTTAAGAGCAGAGAAATTTAAGGTTCTAATATTTTGTTTGATGTTTAACTTTTTTTTCTCTTTGTTTCATAAACAATTTAACGAGTTGAATCCTTTTTCTGAATTTAACGTTTATTTTATTTCAAAACTAGTTTTCCCGCAAGTAATTTACTGCTATTTATTATTATTATTTTCTAATTTAGGGAAGTTAATGGAGAAGTTGGAAGGAGGGGCGGTTTTGTGATGGTGGGGGAGAAGGAGAATCACGAACAAGAGTAGAGAATTTGGTAATGATGGGAATGAAACAGGAGGGGAAAAGGTAGAGAAAGTGGTGGAGATAATGGTTATCAAGGTGGAGGGGAAGGAGAGAAAAGGAAGCTTGGAATGAAAAAATCAGTGATTAATTAGTGATGGTAGAGATGCAGGAAGTGTAGTTGGACAATGTGTGATGATGAAGATGATTGAGGTATAGAAGGAAGTGGGAGAAAGGGCTTTGGAAATAAAGAGAGTGTACGAAGAAGATGCCATTTTTATATACCAATGTAGTAGACATATGCTATGCACATTAAAGGGGGCAAAAAAAAAAAAAATTAATAACGAAATATAATTAGATATTTATATGTGCTAATTAGTATAATAATATTATTATGTTTAATATCAAGTTTCAGGAAAATCCATTTGACTCATCCATAAATGTTCTTATCAATTTTTTTTTAAAATCATTGAAAATGTTAGCATATTATTTATACTATTATTGAAGATAAATAAATATAAATCTGTAAATTTGACCTCTAGCTAAAATCTAGGTAAATTATAAGCTTACAAAGTTTAATTTTACTATAAAAATATGCCAAAAATTTATAGGCACCAATGATAGAACATTGATATTTTGAAAAAAAATACATATCACAATAATAATTTTGTCAATCATATTCCCTATATATATATTTTCCATTTGGATATATGCATAATAAATATCAATTTATAATAATTTTTATTTTTCTATTTTTTATATATTCAAAATTATCATGATTAAATATTTAATCTTTAAATTAACATCGATTGCCTTATTGTTTTATGGTCTTATATAATTCACATATGTTTTATAGAAATAATATTATATTTATACTAAGAAGTAATGACTAATACTAATTAAGATAATTTATTTAATTATATTTCATTTTTAATTATTTTTTTTTAACATGCATAGTACATGCCTAGTATACTAGTAGAAATAAAAATATAGAGGGATATCTAGTTTGAGAGACTTTAGTGAAATGATATATATGAGAGAAAGAGTTTGTACTCGAGTAGTTTAAAGTGAAGTTTGTATATAAAGAGATATATTGGTGAACTAGTAATATCAAATAACTGGATAAAGATATTGAAATGGATATTATGCATTTTAACCAAAAGTTGAGGACACTTTTATGAGGATACTTTTATATGCATTCTAACTATAGATTTTATTCTGATGCAATGACATTTTTTGGTTCTATAATACCCCATTCCCAGAATATGTATTCGGATACGTGTCTTGAATTTTCACTTGGATTTTCCTATTTTTCTTGAAATTATTTTATTATTATTATTTTGTATCAGACCCGTATTTTATGGACCCAAGCAGCCCGAGTCCGAACTCAGAACTTGATCCTAGTGAAACTACTTGATTTGACCTTCCTTATAGTTAAACTAAATCTATCTCAGATATTAAGATTCAATATTGTAGATTTTTACAGATTTTCTAAAAATTTTCAAAATTATTTTGCAAAATCTCCTGAATTCGGTGTTGACCAGTATCGTCGATCGATTCCAAGATTTTTAATTTAAAAATCAAGTTGAACTTTTTGAATCTGATTTTACATCATTCCTCAGAGTAATATTTTCTATTTTAAAAAAATTTTAGGAATTTTTGAATTAGTCAAAAATCAATGTAATAAAATAATATTATTATTTCTTTATCTTTTCTCTTCTTTCTTTTTCCTTTCTCACTCTTTTTCTTTACTTAACTTTCGAATTTTCTTTTTTTTTTCCTTTTTTCTTTGTTTCCTTTTCCTTTTTGCTTTTCTTTCCTTTTCTTTTGTTTGTTTTCTTTTCTGTACTCTTCTCCTTTTCTCCTTTTTCTTCTTCTTCCTTCAATTTTTCTTCCCTAATTTCCATCTCTCTTCCCAAAGAAGCCAACCGACCCCCTCTCCTCTTCTTTCTTCAATTCTCCTCTCTCTTCAATTCTTGTTTCTCTCTCTCAATCAAAATTTCTCTCTCCCTCTCTCTAATATCACTCTCATCCTCCCTCTCTCTTCCCATCTGGTTGGCCCCAACTCGACCTCTGGCCAGCGACTATCCCGACGACAAGCCTCCGGTCGACCACCTCACTCTGGAGCTCCCGTCCTTCTCTCCTATCTTCTCTCCCAATTTCTCTCTCCCTTTCTCCATCTTCTTTATCTCTCCTTCAAAATCCACGACCAAACTACCTCCTTCTTCCCCAAACCATCACCCGTCACCGCCTCCATAATTCTACAATCTTCATCTTCTTTACCATCTCCACTCACCACCAAAATCCCCACCATTACCATCAACAACACCACCACAACCACCGTCTACATCATCACCACACTCATATCTCCTCCCTTTCCCTCTTCTCTCCTTGGGCCACCAGACTGTCACGCCGCCCCTCTCTTGGCGGTCGCGCCGCCCTCTAGCTAGCCAGCCGGCTGGCCACCTGTCCTCCCTCTCCCTTTCTTTTTCTCCTTCTATGTATTTCTCTGTTCTCTTTTTTTCTTACTCTCAATCTCTCCCATACAGTCAGTATTGCTCATTCAGAAATATACGCTAATTTTTTAATCTAATTTACCTTATAATTCTTTTTGTATTTCATTAATATTTTCTACTTCTAAGTGAAGTCTTGTTATATTATTTTTAGTTTCTACCTCTATTGCTTTTGGTTTGTTTTCTATATAGTGTAGCAAAGTTTTTATTTATGTTTTAGAAGAAAACTTATTAATCTACCTTCTATACTATCCAGTTGTGATTTATGTAGGCTAATCTATTAGGAATAATATTTTTCGCTAAGAAGTCTGCTATATCATTTATTTTTTTTGTAATTTACTTCAAATGAATGTTTAGATTGTTTGGCTAGTGAGATTAACACATTTATTATATTATTTATCTTAGGATTACTAGTTAGATTATGATCACTATGTTTACTAATTTGGCAAACTAAAGAGAAATCTTTAAATTTTTTACTTTTTGGATATGTAGGTAGTTCTAAATTTAAATAATTTATCTTATCAATCTTAAAGATACTAATAAGGTTTTTTTTAACCATACAATCTCCTGAACTTGTATTCTTGATAGTTATTATATTACAATCCCGTGTTTCTATATTTTATCATTATTACTATCACTATCACTATCTTCCCAATTTAATTCTCCTATACTATATAATGAGTCAATGTTGATGAATAAGTAGATTCTAAGTCTAACTATTGAAATTCTATAATTTTACTGGTTTTTTTTTTTAACTTTGGACAGTTTGGCTTTTTTTAGCCTTTTCACCACACAAGTAACAATTACATTCTTCATTATACTTCTTTTTTATCTGTTTTTTATATGACTTATCTTTTCCCTTCTCTTTTTATTGTGTTTTTACTTGATTTTTTTATGTATTTGCTTTCTTTTATTTAATTTAAATCTATTTTTACCCCTTCTTTTAGTTAATTTTTAAAAATTTTGCATCTAAAGTCTTCTGGTTCTAATTTGATATTATTTTTGCACATTTTTCCTAAATTAGTTTTATCTTGCATATTCTTTTTACTGTTTTACTTAACCAATATTCTTTACATAATTTTATTCTAACCCTTTTTGCTATTTCTACTACTGATCCTAATGAAGGTCGACAATTATTTCGTTCTAGCATTAATTTTTCAGTTCGATAATCCATTTTAATTCTATCACCAATTTCTCGTTCTGTTTTATTAATGTAGTTATCTATTGTAATAGAATATATTGATAACTCAGCCTTGAAGCAAATTTTACGTAATTGAAAGTGTATTCATTTAATAATCTAATGTCACATAGTTTTATTCTACATAATTTGGTAACATAATATGTTCTTTCTTCAAGTTTTTTATTTCCTAAATTATTTCCAAACAAGAATGCTTTACTAATAATACAAATTTCATTAGGGTTGGTTCCTTTTTTAGACTTTCTATTTCCTTGATTTGTGTTTCTTCTGCTAGATCTATAAGATTTGCTAATGATCCTCTTAGCGATTTCTTTAAATAGTTGTATAAGTCTTCCTCATTTATTTCGCATTAATATAGATACATTATGGTTGTTAATTCTTTTTCCCATTTTCTATACAACTATACAAGTCCTCTACGGTACATCATTTATGTCTAAGAAAGGATATATATTGTCTGTTGAACTAGTTTCTGGTCTTATTTTAGTCTTTCTCTGTTTTTCTACGTATGGCATTTCTTGTTCTTCTGTATTACTTCTTGACGTAGATGCTTCATCATCATTATTTTCATTTATATCAATTTCTATTTTAAGATCATTATTGGGTACACCTATTACATCACTATCAGTTTCGTCTTCTAGTAACCTATTTAATTGGTCATCTTTTTCAAACATTTCTAATGGATCAGATTCTATGTTTTTTATAAAATCTAACGTTTTTACTTTTAATCTATATAACTCTTCTGATATCTCAGATACTGCTTCTTCATCTGATGTTCTAGAAATATTTTCTTAAGAGCTTTTAATACTTTAAAATAATCTTTGTAGTATTGCTCATTCAGAAACATACGCTAATATTTTATCTAATTTACCTTTTAATTCTTTTTGTATTTCTTTAATATTTTCTACTTCTAAGTGAATTCTTGTTATATTATTTTAGTTTCTACCTCTATTTCTTTTAATTTGTTTTCTATATAGCGTAGCCAGGAATTTTTTTTCTATTTTAGAATGAAAACTTATTAATCTACCTTCTACACTATCTAGTTGTGATATTATGTATTCTAATCTACTAGGAATATTATATTTAGCTAAGAAGTCTGCTATGTCATTTATTCATTTGCTATTTACTTCAAATGAATGTTCAGATTGTTTAGCTAGTGAGATTAACAAGTCTGTTATACTATTTATCTCTAGATTACTAGTTAGATTATGATCACTATATTAACTAATTTGGCATACCAAAAGAGAAATATTTATATATTTTTCTTCTTTTTTGATATTTAGGTAGTTCTAAATTTAAATAATTTATCTTATCAATCTTAAAGATACTAATAAAGATATGTTTTTAGGATACTTTAAACTCTTAAAAACTAGCTTTGATACCAGCGGGGTGGGTCAAGAAAAAACTTAGTAGGTAAACCAATAATATTTGAAAAATGACATTAATGCAATGTAAGAGGAAGACAGTATTAGAGGCACAAGAAATTTTTCTAGAAGATGATCATACTAGTATCCAAAACTATATAGAAGAAATTCTAAATAAAAAAATTAGAAGAGAAATAAATCCTTATAGTGTTAAACTCTTCGAGAGTAAAAGTTCAATATATAGACATGTGTATACTAGAAAGATTAGTTCATTGGAAATATAATTAGCTTACCTGTAGTAGGTGATGAATTTAAAAAATCAAAACATGAACTAATCCATATAGGCTTAAAAGTCATAGGACTTGTCTCGTTAACTAGAAAAGGACAAGGAGGATTAGTACATAGTCATATATTAGATACAAGATTTGATAATCATGAACAAGCATAAATAACAATGACAAAAACTGATATGAGTACAGGCTATGCTATTATAGGATGTGTCCCAAATTTTAGTATGAGTACAAATGAATTTTAAAACACATAAAAATAAATATTAATACAAAAAACTTTAATATGAAGCCTGGAACAAAAAACATAAGTGTAATTGTAGGATTCATAGGACGAGGACATCAAGGGACCGGAATAAAATTTTTATTATAAATGATCGCTAAAAAGCATGCACAAGAAGAAGTAAAAGAGTGATTGTCGATGTTCTAGCGTTAGCGATTCTACCATGATAGCAAAGTAGCTATACGGGTCGTATTCACAAGGAGGGGATAATAGAAAGTTGATGAGTGGTTTTTTTTGTTCATAGAAAAGATTTTTTTTCATTGAAAGAATGTCTTGAAAGAAAAACAAGAAAGTTTGTAGAAATGGTTTGAAGTATTTTGGTGTTGGAATAGTGTTTTGTATTTTAGAGATAGAAAAGATGCATGGCTAATCTTCTACTAATTGCTCCCACTAACCTCTAGTTTCTTAAAGATATAGCCTCACAATGGATCATAGGCGATCATAAACTTTGTGTACAAGAACTTTTCATATAGTAAATTAAATGAAAGTTACTCCCATCACCTTGCTTCACACGGCAAAACTTGAATATTCCTTTATCAAAATCCATTTGAAGGCGAGCATGGAGGAAGAAACAAGTACACTATTGGTATCAACAAGGATTTATGGGAGCTCCACTAACTTACAAAAACAAGTAGAGTTAACAACTTTTATAAATCATCAAAAACTTAGGAGTCAAGCATGAAATAAGAAAGTGAGTCTACTTGTTAGTAAGTTAAGAGTTAAAAACCCTCATCATAAGATATCATAACTCTTATTTGCACAAGGCTTGTTTGACACTTATTGATTCATTTGGGTTGTTCAAGCAATTTACTAGAGATTAATGCATTAATAGTTAGTTAGCCATACTATAAAGAAGTTAGCTAGACATGGTAAATAAAAACCAAGGAGAAGATGAAGGGAGAGAAAATATACTAAGCTAGTGTAAGTAAAAATAAGGTAAAAACTCAAATAATACTGTGGTAAAGGAAGAACTTCACTTGTATTTGATTGTCACCTTCAAGATACAAGCTTCACTCTTTCTCTCTCACTCTAATGGCTAACCTAATACAAGAAATAAAGAGAGAATACAAGAAAACAAAAATAATATAATAACAAACTAGCATGAACTCTCCTATTCTTTATATATCTCCCTTTCTGAAAATCCAGGGAGGTATTTATAGTCACAGGAAGTATGGGACAAGAAGTGGGAGCCCTGGCCTCTGGTACTGGCTCTCTGGTGCCGGGATGGCGCTATACTGGCTCCAGTCTGCTAGCGCCATGGCGTGCAAACTGGTGCTAGGGAGAAGGGCCTGTAGGTGCATTAAATATGTTGACTTCTGCTATCGGTTTAGCAGATCTGGGCTTCAAGTGTGGGCTTCTTCTTAGCTCTAAAAAATTCTCAAATATGTTGGAGTTTTGAGTCTTATCTTTTCTTCAAGCCATGGACCTAGAAATAAGGAGAACCCATTAATAAATAGAATTTTATTAAGATAAATGTGAAAATGTACCAAAAAATATGCAAATATAAACACCAATCACACCCCCAGAGTTATCTTTTGCTTATCCCTGAGCAAAACAAACAAAACTAGAAAGCTAAAAAAAGAGTTTATTGCACCACTTTCACAGGTAATGTGATTGCACTGAGCATGTGCAACAAGCCTTTAAACCTCCAGGTTTTTCTTGAGGAGGAGTTTTGTTTCCTCAGGGTTTCAGCAGATTGCACCAACAAAATCCAAGAAAAGAATGAAAGTATTAGTTTTATTTTTTAAAAAAATCTTCTTAAAGTAGGAAAAAGGCTTTTTAATTTCTTTAGTAAAAATAACTAAATAATTATAAGCATTAGGTCTGACCCTTATTAGTTCTTCCTATACTTTGGTTTTCATGCAAGAAAATGGTTTTTGTTTATGTTTCAGAAAAATTTTGTACTTCAAACTCATTCTTTTATTTTGCTTTAAATAATATGCATTGTGTAAAGTGATGATTTACTTGAAATTTTTTGACTCAAAATCCAATGCCATAAAATTGCTGAGTGTTTATGTATAAATAATTTTTGCCTTTAATTTCTTTAGGCTTTCTAATTTACTTGTATAGCTAGTTTTTAACCGATGATTCCCAAACTAGGCGGTCTTAGGGCACCAGGTGAGAAAACACCCCAAGGTTAAATACTCAAGTAAACTAAGTTATGAAACTAAGGTTTATTTCCTTTAGGCAATAATAATCATGCTTCTTGGGGCACAATTTTTCAACTTAATTGGGTTTATAACTATATATACACATTTTTTTCATTTTTTCATTTTTTTTGGGTGACGCTTAGAGTCTTTGTCCATAAATTTCAAGAGTGTGTGTGTAGCCAATGCATATTTACTAAGGCAAAAAATAAAGAGAAGAATTATTTTCCTAATTTTTCCTAAACTATCAATCCAATCAATATTCTTTTATTTAGACTAAAGTAAGAATTTCTAACTCGGGTTTCCTTAATCCTTATAATTGTTTTGCATTTTTGCAAAAGATTATAAAAAATTCTCTACTATTTAAGAATTTTTTTTAAGGAAGAAGAAGAAAAGAACAAAATCCTTGGATTTTTATATATTTTTTTATTTTTTCATCATTTTTTTTTGAGAAAAAGGAAGAAAAAGAAATATTAAAATCCTATGTTAGTACCCCTCCGCTACACTTATCTAATACATTGTCCTCAATGAATGATATGTGAATGCAAATGCAATAAACAGGTGTAAGAAACGATATACAAAGAATTATGTTTATGTACAAAGAATTCTTAATTTTTATTTATTTACACAATATTTTTTCTTTTTTCTTTTTTCATTTTTTTTGGTTTGTGGTGGTATAGTCACTTGTAAGATTGGTCTAAAAGACCCATGACATGTTCAGCTTGTTATTCTAGTTCATTGGTTAAGAATGGCTTTAGTCTTTGTTCATTTATCTTGAATTTCTCACCTCTCTTTGGATCAAAAATTACCACAATACTGTGTGAAAAGATGGTGCGCACAATGTAGGGCTCGAACCAATGAGTCTTGAGCTTCCCCACGAAGATGTTAAGCCGTGAATTGTAGAGTAGAACCTTTTATCCAGGGACAAAATTCTTTCTGTGTAAGTATTGGTCATGAAAGAACTTGGTCCTACTCTTTGTTATTTTTGCATTTTCATAAGCTTCATTTCGTATTTCTTCCAACTCTGAAATTTGTAGTTTTTTCAGTTCATCGGCTTTGTTTAAGTCAAAATTCAATTGTTTGATGGCCCACAAAGTACGGTGCTCTAATGCCACTGGAAAGTAGCAGGCCTTCCCAAATGCCACTCGGTATGGAGACATACCGAGGACAGTTTTGAAAGCAGCCCGATAAGCCGTGCATCTATCAGCTTGGTGGATCACTCTTTTCTATTTTGTCCGACGGTTTTCTCTAAGATGAACTTAATTTGTTTGTTAGTTACTTCCACTTACCCATTGGTTTGGGGATGATACGTAGTGTTGCAAAAATGAGAGAAAATATTTTCTTTCAGAAATTTGACAACCACCCTGTTGTCATTCGTTCTACTCGATATTGCTTTTAGTCATTTTGAGACATAATCCACTGCAACCAAGATATACTGGTTGCCAAATGAACTTGAAAATGGTCCCATAAAATCAACACCCTAAACATCAAAAATTTCAACCTCCAGAATAGGGTTTAGGGGCATCATGGCTCTCATTGTAATTTTCCCAGTTATTTGATAGTTCACACATAATTTGCAAAAGTTGAAGGAATTCTTGAACAAAGTAGGCCAATAGAACCCACTTTGTAAGACCTTCTGGCAGTTTTGCGGGGACCAAAGTGTCCACCACAAGCGAGTTGATGGTAGAAGGTTAACACACTCCTATGCTCTTCCTCTGGTACACACCGTCTGATGATTTTGGTTAGGACAGTACTTGAAAAGGTATGGTTCTTCCCAAAAGAAGAACCATACTCGGGCAAAGAAGTAATATTTATCCTGCTTGTTCCATTCAGAAGGTACTTGTCCTGTGTGTTGGCCCAAGGTTACAATCACCCTTGTTTAGTGTATTTTGATGATTACAAAACATATTAGTTATTTGTACTAATAACAATTATTGTTTAAGTGTGTTTCAGGTTTATTATCATACTAGAAGTACTCTCATTCAAATACAAGGCTTTTGGACTCAAGACAATTCAATTTGGCTCAAGTTGCAATATTGAAGATCAAGTGAAGATAGCCCACCTTGAAGCATAGCCTTGAAGTCCTTTAGAGTTTGTAAGTTTAGAATGTTAAAGTTTGAATATAGGAAATTTGGCTCTAGGATTTGCATACACACTTGTTTCAAATATTTCCTATGTTTTGAATTTCTAAGTTTTATACCTTAGTTTATATATACATGTACCAAAGCTTTATATCTTGAAAAATCTTGTTTAAAACATGTGTATAAACTATTTTCTGCATAATACTTAGCTATATGTATTTTTAAAATATGTCTCAAAATTTTTCTAACTCAAAACAGCCCAGTTTTTCAGTTTCAGGCAACATCGGTCGACCGGCCCGGTCGACCGGTGCTGTGTCTGGACATGCACTGTTTGTGCATGTCCGTCGGTCGACCGGACCGGTCGACCGACGGAGAGCATTCTGCTCTCGGGAATTTTCGGTCGACCGGACCGGTCGACCGGAAGAAGGAAACTGTGTTTCCTCCTTTTGGGTCGGTCGACCGGACGGTCGACCGGGAGCCAACGGCTACTTCCAGCTAGGCTGGCGGTCGACCGGACCGGTCGACCGCCAAGCCTGCAACTTAGCAACGGCTCTTTCCTCTTTGGGATTTTCTGAAAATCTGTTTTCTTTTTCAGCTTTAACAGATTTTTGGAGAGTTGTTGGGGTGCTTTTGCAGGTTGAATTAGGTGTAAAGAAAATGTTTTTAACTTATTTTCAACCCTATAAATAGAGGAGAAGTCTCTCCTTCATATCACTTAGAAAAATCCTCAAGTTTTGTTGTTTTCAAAAGAGAAAAGAAAAATTGTTTGAAGCTTTCAATTCCTACTCTTTCAAGATTGTTTTTCAGTTGTGTTTGATTCTCTATATCACTCTACAACTGAAGTTTTCTCACCACACTTCATAGAGCCAAAAATCCTATAATCATTCTATAGTGAAGTTGTAATTGAAGTGAGAGTGTTTGTAAAAGAGATTGAGAAAAAGTGTAGTGATCAAGTTGTGATCACTTTGTTCTTGTAATTCCTTCTTGTGGAGCAACCTCTTCGGTAGAGGTCCTTTGTACTCGGTGGAGCTCGGTGCTCGGTCTTCGGTAGACCAATTGTAAAGGCATCCTCGGTGGATAGTGGAAACCCTTCACGGAGGTGAAGGCGGGGACTAGAGCAAGTGTGCTCGAATCTCGAAACAAATCATCTTGTTTGCGATTGCCTTTGCGTTATTCTTGCTTTCAATTTCTCTTACTTTATATTGTCTTGAATTACTTGCTTGAGAACTAACCCTCTACTTGTGCAATCTTGTCTAGTTTACTTTACTTGATATACTTGTTGTGTTACATTGTGAGCATTTCATTTTCATCATCATACTTGGCATTGATCGATCACACCTCAATACAACACGGTTGCATTGCGCACCTCTAACCCATATCTAGGGGAATTGTGAGGAAGGAGTTCAGAACCTCACAAGGGGTATTCGGCTCTTAGTCGTGTTTTGAGAGATCGTTGCATCACTCATTTAATTAAAGTTTAAAAAGATCATTAGATTAGCATTCACACCTATTCACCCCCCCTCTAGGTGTTTTTCAATTGGTATCAGAGCTTGGACTCTAGGATTTGGTTTAACAACCTTAGAGAAGATCCTAATTTGCTAATCATTTCATTCATTTTCATTTAGTAAAAATGGCCGATGGAATTAAGACCCCTCCTAAATTTGATGGACTTAACTTTCCCATATGGAAAGTTAAGATGACCGTGTTTTTGCAATCTCTAGGTAGCCGAGTTGCAAAGACCGTGACTAAGTCCTTTAGTGTACCCCCCGGTGACGAATCCACTTGGTCCGAAATAGAGACTAAGGAATTCGATGCCAATGCCAAAGCTCACTATGCACTTCTTCAAGCCCTAAATGATGATGACATTTCTAGGGTTATTCATTGCAAATCCGCATTTGAGATTTGGTCACACTTGATAGTCACTCATGAGGGGACCTCACAAGTAAAGAAGGCTAAGATTGACCTTCTTCGGTCTCAATATGAAACATTTAGCATGCAAGACAATGAAACCATAGATGATATGGTTACAAGATTTACAAAGATTACTAATGGACTCTCTTCTTTAGGTGAAGATATCAACAATGATCAAAGAGTAAGGAAGATCATCCGGGCTCTTCCTCCTTCATGGGAAGTTAAAGCAACAACCTTGAAGGAACTCAACGACAATGAAGAGATGGAGCTTATAGGTCTCATTGGGAACCTCAAAACCCATGAGATGGAAAGGAAAGCAAGGGAGGACATGGCTCCTACCAAGAAGAAGACTATTGCCTTCAAGTGTCAATCATCACACTCCGACGAAGATGATGATGAAGAAGATGACGAAGAGCTCTCACTTCTAGTCAAAAATGTTCGGAGGATGTACAACAAGGCGAAGTTCCAAGGTAGAAGGAGATGGCAAGGAGGCAAAGAAGAAAGAAAGATCATATGCTTCAATTGCCAAAGACCGGGACACATTGTTGCGGAGTGTCCAGACAAAGCTAAGCCCTCCACTTCAAAGAAGCCTTACAAGAAGAAGGCTATGAAGGCAACTTGGGATTCGGAGATCGAATCCGAAGAAGAGATTGACACCGCCAACATGTGCTTCATGGCCAATGAAAGCACAAGCAAGGTAACCCCTTCCACCCCTTTTGATGATGAACTCTCCATGGATGAACTAGGAGAAGCTTTTGTTGAGTTATCACAAAATTATGATTTCTTAAAGAAAAAGTATTTGAAAATGAAAAAGGAAAATGAATCTTTAAGTCATCAAGTTTTTACTCTTACAAAAGAAAAGGATGATTTGGTTTCCACCTTGGCCACTACCAAAAATGATTTTGAAAAATATAAGATTTCTTGCAAAGGTAAAGCCCCACTAATTGATTCAAATGAAGTTTCTATGCTTAAGGAAAGATTAGATTCTTTGAGTGTTGTTTTGAAAGATTGTGAGTTTAACAAGAAGAAAATTGAGGCTATGTTTCCTAAGAAACAAGCCCCAAAGAAAAATGCTCATGTTCATGTTCATGCTACACAACCTAAACAACATGGCAAAACCCCAAACATGCTCACACTACACATACACATCATGCTTTCATGTATAGAAAAGTGTACTCATGTTCACATTGTGGGCGGAAAGGACACTTAGCTAATTTTTGTTATGATAGACTAAGTGCATCACATCATAATGTTTGGGTTCGTAACACTAACTTTCAAGGACCCAAGAAAGTTTGGGTACCAAAGTTAACAATTGTTTTAAATGATGTAGGTACTTTCCAAAGCCCAACGACGTAGAGGTTTGTGGTATCTTGATAGCGGTTGCTCAAGGCACATGACTTGGGACATCAACAACTTTGCAACCCTATCAAGATATCATGAAGGTGGCACCGTCACCTTCGGAGATGACGCCAAGGGTAAAATCATCGGTATTGGTAATGTAAAACTTGGCACCTCTCCTTTAATTGAAAATGTAGTTTTAGTTGATGGCCTCAAGCATAATCTATTGAGTGTTAGTCAACTTTGTGATAAAG
Source organism: Agave tequilana (assembly GCA_038442645.1). Taxonomy (NCBI): domain Eukaryota; kingdom Viridiplantae; phylum Streptophyta; class Magnoliopsida; order Asparagales; family Asparagaceae; genus Agave; species Agave tequilana. Next base: position 243,823 of record JAVJIF010005328.1, read on the forward strand.
GTTTTGATGTAGTTTTTGATAATGTTTCTTGTAAAGTAATTGATAGAACTTCTAATGTTTGTGTATTTTCCGGTTTTCGTGAAAGTAATGTTTATATGATTGATATGTTGAATATGTCTTGTAATATTACTTGTTTGAAAGCCCTCAATGATGACTCTTGGTTGTGGCATAGGAGATTAGGGCATGTTTCTTTTGATCATATTTCTAGATTAAATTCAAAGGAAATGGTGAAAGGTATTCCTTGCTTGAATTTTGAAAAGGACCGAGTTTGTGACGCATGTCAATTTGGGAAACAAACTAAGTCTTCTTTCAAGTCAATTAAGGATATCATGACATCACGTCCTTTGGAATTAATCCATATGGATCTATTTGGCCCAACACAAACCAAAAGTCTAAGTGGGAATAGATTTGCTTATGTTTTAGTTGATGATTTCTCAAGATTTACATGGGTTTTCTTTCTTGAACACAAAAACCAAGCATTTTCGTATTTCCAAACTTTAAGAAAAGAGTTGAAAAAGAAAAGGATTCTTTGATTTTGAGAATAAGAAGTGATAGAGGAGGTGAATTCATTAACCAACCCTTTACCACTTTTTGTGATGAACATGGAATAAAGCATGAACTTTCTTGTCCTAGAACTCCACAACAAAATGGAGTAGTTGAACGGAAAAATAGAACATTACAAGAGATGGTTAGGACAATGCTAAGTGAATACGGTCTACCACATTATTTGTGGGCCGAGGCCGTTAATACATCATGCTACATATCTAATCGTGTTTTCTTGTGTAAAAATACTACTAAAACTTCTTTTGAAATGTACTTTTCTAGAAAACCAAATGTTTCTTATTTCAAAGTCTTTGGATGCAAATGTTTTGTTTTAAATACAAAAGATAATTTGGGAAAATTTGATCCTAAATCTTATGAGGCTATTTTTGTAGGTTACTCAAATACTAGTAAGGCTTATAGAGTTTTCATTAGATCATCATTGACTATTGAAGAGTCTATTCATGTTAAGTTTGAGGAATCTAACAAGTTTGTTAAGAATGTTGTAGAGATAGATGCATTGGATGAAGGCATGGAGAAAGTGACCTTGGAGGATGCTTCTACTATGGGAGACAAACCAAAGGATGATGAAGGAAGCAATGCCAAAGTGGAAGAGGCACAAGGGAATGAAAATCAAACACATGAGGTGGAGCCTACTCAACCACTACCAAAGGATTGGAGATACAATCCACATCATCCCAAGGACCTCGTCATAGGTGAAGTATCAAAAGGGGTAACCACTCGCTCTAGACTTCATGACTATTGTGGTAACTATGCATTCATTTCTCATATTGAACCCAAAAATGTCCTCGAAGCCGAGGCCGATTCATATTGGTTGCTAGCCATGCAAGAGGAACTCAATCAATTTGAGCGCAACCAAGTTTGGCACCTTGTTCCTAGGCCCCACGATAGACCAACAATTGGTACTAAGTGGATCTTTAAGAACAAGTTGGATGAATCGGGTAATGTAGTTAGAAACAAGGCTAGGTTAGTTGCCCAAGGTTACACTCAAATCGAAGGGATCGATTTTGAAGAAACCTTTGCACCCGTAGCACGGCTTGAAGCCATACGGATGACACGAGCATTTGCCTCATATAAAGATTTCAAATTATTTCAAATGGATGTTAAAAGTGCTTTTCTAAATGGATTTATTAAAGAGGAGGTGTATGTTGAACAACCCCCCGGGTTTGTTGATCCTACACATCCGGATTTTGTTTTTAAATTAGATAAAGCTCTTTATGGTTTGAAACAAGCCCCTAGGGCTTGGTATGAAAGACTTTCTTCATTTTTGACTTCAAATGGTTTTAAGAAAGGTAAAATTGACACAACTTTGTTTACAAAACATGTAGAAAAAGATATTCTTATTGTGCAAATTTATGTGGATGATATTATTTTTGGTTCTACTAATGTATCTCTTTGCAAAGCTTTTGAGTCATGCATGAAGGATGAATTTGAAATGTCTATGATGGGGGAGCTCAACTATTTCCTTGGACTCCAAATCAAGCAAAGGAAGGATGGGATCTTCATCAATCAAGCCAAGTACACAAAGGAACTAATCAAAAGGTTTGGGCTTGAAGGATCAAGAGTAAGCAAAACTCCCATGGCAACAACTACAAAGCTTGACAAGGATGAACAAGGTAAAAGTGTAGACATTAAATTATACCGTAGCATGATTGGTAGCTTGCTTTATTTAACGGCTAGTAGGCCGGATATTATGTTTTCCGTTTGTCTTTGTGCACGTTTTCAATCTTGTCCTAAAGAGTCTCACATAATTGCGGTTAAATGCATAATTAGATACCTTAAGGGCACTATTAAAATGGGTTTGTGGTATCCTAAAACCGGATTATTTGAAATGAAGAGTTTTTCGGATGCCGACTATGCGGGTTGTAGGGTAGATAGGAAGAGCACAAGTGGAACATGTCAATTCTTAGGTAATTGTCTTGTATCTTGGTCTTCCAAAAAGCAAAATTCGGTAGCCCTATCAACCGCCGAGGCGGAGTATGTTGCAGTCGGAGCTTGTTGTGCACAAGTTCTTTGGATGAAACATACTCTCCTTGACTATGATTTACACTTTGATCATGTTAAAATATTTTGTGATAATACTAGTACTATTCACATGACAAAGAATGCAAATCAACATAGTAAAACCAAACACATTGACATTAGGTATCACTTTCTTAGAGATCATTATGAGAAAGGTGATATTGATATTGATTATGTTTCTACCGATTTTCAACTTGCCGATATTTTTACTAAACCTTTAGACTATGCTAGATTTTCATTTATTTGTGGTGAGTTGAATGTTTGTATTATGGATTCTTAAAATTAAAAATTGTTTTTCAATTGTTTTGTTTTAACCCTTTTTGATGTATGACAAAAAGGGGGAGAATAAGTTTGTTGATATTTGGAAAATAAGTGTTTAAGTTTAAACTTTTAAAGTTTGATACTATTGAGTTTCATTTCATAAAAAAAAAGAAAAAGGAAGTTTGTGTTTATTTAAGTTTTTGGACAAAAACTATATTGTGTTTGTTAAATGCTTTATGTATGCTTACATAGCTTTTCATATTCATGATAAATACATAGCATTGTTTGAGGGGGAGCTTTCCAAGCTTTTCCTCCTTTATTTGTTTCAATAACTTATATGTTTTGTCATCATCAAAAAGGGGGAGATTGTTGGCCCAAGGTTACAATCACCCTTGTTTAGTGTATTTTGATGATTACAAAATATATTAGTTATTTGTACTAATAACAATTGTTGTTTAAGTGTGTTTCAGGTTTATTATCATACTAGAAGTACTCTCATTCAAATACAAGGCTTTTGGACTCAAGACAATTCAATTTGGGCTCAAGTTGCAATATTGAAGATCAAGTGAAGATAGCCCACCTTGAAGCATAGCCTTGAAGTCCTTTAGAGTTTGTAAGTTTAGAATGTTAAAGTTTGAATATAGGAAATTTGGCTCTAGGATTTGCACACACACTTGTTTCAAATATTTCCTATGTTTTGAATTTCTATGTTTTATGCCTTAGTTTATATATACATGTACCAAAGCTTTATATCTTGAAAAATCTTGTTTAAAACATGTGTATAAACTATTTTCTGCATAATACTTAGCTATATGTATTTTTAAAATATGTCTCAAAATTTTTCTAACTCAAAACAGCCCAGTTTTTCAGTTTCAGGCAACATCGGTCGACCGGCCCGGTTGACCGGTGCTGTGTCTGGACATGCACTGTTTGTGCATGTCCGTCGGTCGACCGGACCGGTCGACCGACGGAGAGCATTCTGCTCTCGGGAATTTTCGGTCGACCGGACCGGTCGACCGGAAGAAGGAAACTGTGTTTCCTCCTTTTGGGTCGGTCGACCGGACGGTCGACCGGGAGCCAACGGCTACTTCCAGCTAGGCTGGCGGTCGACCGGACCGGTCGACCGCCAAGCCTGCAACTTAGCAACGGCTCTTTCCTCTTTGGGATTTTCTGAAAATCTGTTTTCTTTTTCAGCTTTAACAGATTTTTGGAGAGTTGTTGGGGTGCTTTTGCAGGTTGAATTAGGTGTAAAGAAAATGTTTTTAACTTATTTTCAACCCTATAAATAGAGGAGAAGTCTCTCCTTCATATCACTTAGAAAAATCCTCAAGTTTTGTTGTTTTCAAAAGAGAAAAGAAAATTGTTTGAAGCTTTCAATTCCTACTCTTTCAAGATTGTTTTTCAGTTGTGTTTGATTCTCTATATCACTCTACAACTGAAGTTTTCTCACCACACTTCATAGAGCCAAAAATCCTATAATCATTCTATAGTGAAGTTGTAATTGAAGTGAGAGTGTTTGTAAAAGAGATTGAGAAAAAGTGTAGTGATCAAGTTGTGATCACTTTGTTCTTGTAATTCCTTCTTGTGGAGCAACCTCTTCGGTAGAGGTCCTTTGTACTCGGTGGAGCTCGGTGCTCGGTCTTCGGTAGACCAATTGTAAAGGCATCCTCGGTGGATAGTGGAAACCCTTCACGGAGGTGAAGGCGGGGACTAGAGCAAGTGTGCTCGAACCTCGAAACAAATCATCTTGTTTGCGATTGCCTTTGCGTTATTCTTGCTTTCAATTTCTCTTACTTTATATTGTCTTGAATTACTTGCTTGAGAACTAACCCTCTACTTGTGCAATCTTGTCTAGTTTACTTTACTTGATATACTTGTTGTGTTACATTGTGAGCATTTCATTTTCATCATCATACTTGGCATTGATCGATCACACCTCAATACAACACGGTTGCATTGCGTACCTCTAACCCATATCTAGGGGAATTGGGAGGAAGGAGTTCAGAACCTCGCAAGGGGTATTCGGCTCTTAGTCGTGTTTTGAGAGATCGTTGCATCACTCATTTAATTAAAGTTTAAAAAGATCATTAGATTAGCATTCACACCTATTCACCCCCCTCTAGGTGTTTTTCACTATGGCCAGGTAATTGACGATGTCAGCATACCAAGGTTCCTTTAAGATTGCTAGGATGTATTCGTCCACGAAATCCTCATTGATCGGTTCTTCCTCAGTAGGTGCATTTGAAATTCTAGATAAGTGATTGGCTACTACATTTTCACACCTTTTTTGTTTCTAATCTCCAAGTCAAATTGTTGTAACAGAAGGATCCAACAAATAAGTCATGCTTTTTTGTCCTTCTTCATCATGGGGTACCTTAACATAGAGTGGTCTGTGAAGACTGTGGTTTTCGATCCTAGCAAGTATGGATGAAATTTTTCCAACGCGAATACTACGACTAAGAATTTTTTCTCAGTCGTAGTATAGTTTTGCTGAGCGTCATTCAATATCTTACTCGAATAGTAGATCATATGTTGTCCATTATCGATACGCTATCCTAGGATAACGCTAATGGCAATGTCTCAGGCATCACACATGATCTCAAATGGTTGGGTCCAGTCAGGGGCAGAAATGATAGGTGCAGATATTAGTTCTTACTTAAGTTTCTCCCATAATTTAAAACATCCATTATCAAAATCAAAGGGCACGTCCTTTGAGAGCAGGTTAGCTAAGGGTCTAGCGATTTTGCTAAAGTCCTTAATAAACCGTCGGTAGAACCCAGCATGCCCTAAAAAAGATCGAATATTCTTCATGCATTTGTGTGATGGAAGCTTGGCGATTACTTCTATCTTAGCATTGTCAACTTCGATCCTTCTCCTCGAGATCTCATGGCCTAAGACAATCCCTCGTCTTACCATGAAGTGACATTTTTCTCAATTTAGAGTTAAGTTATTTTCCTTGCATTTTTGAAGAACTAATTCTAAGTGATGAAGATATTGGTCAAATGAATCTCCATAGATGGAGAAACCATCCATGAAAATTTCTAGAAAATATTCTACCATATCAGAGAAAAGACTGAGCATGCACGTTTGGAATGTTGCGGGAGCATTACACAATCCAAAATGCATGCGTCGGTAGACAAAGGTTCTAAATTGGCAAGTGAACGTGATCTTTTCCTGGTCCTCTGCAGCAATGAAAATCTGATTGTATCCTGAGTACCCGTCCAGAAAATAGTAGTACTCATGTCTAGCCAAGCGTTCTAGCATTTGATCGATGAAGGGTAGCGGGAAGTGGTCTTTACGGGTAGCAGCATTCAATTTTCGATAGTGAATACAAACACCAACCTCGGTAGGTAGTCTTGTTTATACCAACTCCTTGTTTTCATTTTCTGCTATCGTGAAATCAGCTTTTTTAGGGATAGCATGGACTGGACTAACTCATTAGCTATCAGAAATAGGATAAATGACCCATTGTCTAACAGTTTTAAAATTTCTGTTTTCACAACATCTTGCATGAATGGGTTAAGCCTACGCTGTGGGTCCCCCCTAGGAATCGCATTACCATTCAAATGATTTCTGTGTTGTACTATCACTGGACTTATCCCTTTAATGTCATCTATTGTCCATCCAATGGCTTCTCTATATTTCCTTAAAATTAACATCAAGCTTTCCTCTTGTTTTCTAGTCGATGGGATGCTATGATGACTGGCAGGGTTTCTCTTCCGCCCAAATAGGTGTACTTGAGGTGTTCGGACAAAGCTTTAATTCTAAGAAAGGAGTGAATTCATTAGAAGGGAGAATTAGAATTTTGGTCTCGGGATTAGGTATACTTGGGCTTGACGCCCAGTCTACTGCTGAATCAACGATCTGACCTAAGAGGAGAAGGGGTTGCTTCTTACGCAGCCCCTGAATAAGGGGCCAACGGCTCCTTGTGGGCCCAGGTGGCCTAGCCAGCCTTTCAGCAACACCGGCCAGCCCCAGGTGGCCTGGGGTAGCCGCCCCGGTCAACCCAAGGAGGAGGTTGAGGAGGAGGTGAGGTGGAAATGGGTTATGGTATTGTTGGATTATGGAGGTGATGGTGAAATTGAGGAAGGAATTATGAAATTGAAGAAGAAGATGGGAGGAGGAGGAGGAGTAGGGGAGTGTGGTGGTGGAGTTGAGGTGGTGGTAGTGGAGGTTGATTTTGAGTTGGAGTTGGAGATGTTGATGGTGGGTTTTGGAGAAGGAGGAAGAAGATGGAGAGGCAGTTGGAAATTGAGAGATGAGGAGAGGGGAGGTCGGATCCAGACAGCTACCGACCAAGGGGGTTACTGGAGGTGGTTCGCGCCAGGCCTGACATCGTGGTCCACCCAGTGGAGAGAGAGGTAGAGAGGAATAATGAGAGAGAGAGAGAGATTGAAGAAGGGAAGAGAGAAATTAAGATTGGGGAAGATTAGAGAGAGTTGATAGAGAGAGGGATAATTTGAGAGAGAGAAGAGGAGGAAGAGGGCTGTCGGCTGGGTTGGGGAGAAGAAAGAAAAAGAACAAAAAGAAGAAGGAAAGAAAAAGAGAAGAGAGAAGAAAAGTGGGAGAGGATATTTTGGGAGGGGTGTTGTGTGGAGGAGAAAAAAGGAAAAAGAAATAAAAGAAAAAGGAAAGAGGAAAAAAGATGTGGAGGAGAATAAAAGAGAAAAGAAGAAAGAAAGAAAAGAAAATATCCGGATAGATATCTCGGATCTGGGAAAACGCCAATTAGAGTAATTCGAAAAACTTTCCAAAAATTCTCAAAAATAGTAAATATTATTTTAAAGTACATGATGAAATTGCATTCAAGATACTCATTCTAGTTTTCAAATTAAAAATCCTGAAATCAACCGTCGATGCTGATCTACACCGGCTCCATGATAAATTAAAATACATGATAAATTCTGAAAAATCTTCAAAAATAGTTTTAAGATAGAAAACGAGATTCTAATAAGTAATATGGAAGAAGTTTCTAAAAATTTAACTATATTTATAAATTAAAAATCTGAGAATCGATCAGCGACACTAGTCGACACTGGTTTGAAGATTTTACAGATAATTCTGAAAAATTTTAAAAAATTATGAAAAATCTCAAATATTAGAAAATAATATTTGAAACTGAAACTGATCAAATTTGACTATTAGAAAGATCAAATCGAGCAATACACTAGGATCGGGTCCGCTGTTCAACCTACGGCTGACTCCGATTTCATGAATCCGGATCCAATGCAAAACAATCACGTAAATAATCATAACATAAAAATAAATGTGAAAAGTAAATCAAAAAATATGATTGAAAAAATTTAAATATGTATCTAAGTACGTATTCTGGGAACATGGTGTTACATAATTTGATTAGATACTAGGGTTTGTAAAAAATTAAAGAACAAGATTTACTAATTATCTACCACAACTAACTTACTAACCATGTAAGAATATACTTCCCTTTGGATCATAAAAGTTATACCTTGGTGTTGTGTACAATTCAAGTAAGATACATAAGATAGAAAATTCCTATTTGAAATAATCACTAACCATAACTTATCATTAGACTATCAAAGTCTTCAGAGCATAGAATAAGAAAAATAATCAGAATTCAATATTAAACTATTAAGACAATCTAAGTATAGAATAAGAAAAATAATTAACTAGTATTAGTAAATAATAGATTTAATTAGTCATCGTCATGTGCCTTCAAGAATATTAGCTTGTCCTATGGTTTAAACTGCATATGATTCAATCAGTCATCTAACACAAATTAGAAGTAGTGGTGGATAGAGACTAATAAGCCATGAATAATTTAGCTACACATGATAGAAATTAAAGAAAGCATGGTATAATAAAAGAAGATCGCATCATAATAAAGAGAAAGCAAGTAAATAACAATAAAAAAGAAGTTAAAAATAAGAATAGAAGAACCTTATATTGACATTATCACCTTCAATTTACAAAAGCTTCCTACTTCTTTACAAATCACTCTTGAGCTAAACCCTAAAAAATTACAAAAAAAATTCAGAAAGATACTAAAGAAGAATCCTAAATATTGATCTCTAGAATTGATTCTGAGGTGCCTCTCTGCTACTGCTTCTATGGTGCTATTTATGAAATAACTTGGAAAGTAGTTAAGGAAGCACATCCGTAGGATCAACCGCCACAAAAGTGGCCTCATCCTAGCCACTTTTCGCGGCTTTTATGGGGTTTTTGCAGCTGTTTAAGGTCAGTTGACCTTGCATTTTCTTATGAAACTCTAATTCATCTAATCATCTAAAAGCATATTTTTAGATATTTGAATTTGAACTGTATAGATGATATATTCTTTTCTTTTCTTGATTTCAAATTGATTTAAATTGAAATCCAAATTTAGATAGGATTTGTGGATAAATTAGAAGTTTCTTTTATCCTTATCTTCCTATTTAAATAACTACACACCATAAATAAAAAGAGGGTTAAATAGCAAAGTTTAATAAAGAATAACCAAGGATAAACGTGCAAATATTATAATAATAATGCAAAATTGAAATGTAGTCACTCAATGTAATCAATTCATTTGATAATAAAATTATTATTCATGTTGCTTTTAATATTTGAGTTTTGTGATACCTGGCCTAGTAGATTGGGCATGCCCACTTCAATTCTATCAAAAAATGATTAACTTTAGTCTCATTCCCAAATATTCTTCTGATTCATCTTCTAAATGTGAAATATGTATTCAACGCAAACATGTCTAAACACCTTTTTGATCTATCACAAGAAATTCTGAGCCGCTTGCGCTTATTCATGGTGATGTGTGTGACTTGAACAGAGTTTTCACCCAAGTCGATAGAAGATATTTTGTGATATTCATGATAGCTACTCTAAATTCTATTATGCCTATCTTCTCAAATTCAAAGATAAACTTCTCGATTGATTCAAGGTATATAAAGCCAAAGTTGAGAATCAACTTGAGAGGAAGATCAAGATCCTAAGATCATGGGGGGAATATACCTCAAATGATATGTCAAGATTCTATCATGAGCACGATATTATTCATGAGGTAACTACTCTCTACACACCTTAATCCAATGGTGCAGTTGGATGAAAGAACAGAACACAACACGGATTGTAAACTGCATGTTACTCGGCTCAGGTGTACTCAAGAACTTTTGGGGAGACACTCTCCTTTCAAACTGTTTCATTCTTAATGAGGTTTTCTAAAGAGACTCCGATGTTACTTCCTATGAATGTTGGAAGGAGAACTCCTAACAAAATTCAATTCTTCAAAGTCTCGGATTGTCTGGCTAAGATTTCAATACCGAAATCAAAGAAAAGAAAAATCAGCCGGAGACTGTTGATGCTATCTTCATTGGATATGCATTTGATAATAATGTTAACCGATTTCTAGTGATGAACTCTGAGATAAGTGAAATATCTAACAATACTATCATTGAAGATAGGGATGATGTCTACTTTGAAAATATCTTTCCTTTTAAATCAAGAATCCAAAGTAATCTTCTCTTGTACTCTTTCTATTTTTAATATCCCTTCTTCTAATGTTGCTTCTGCAACTGATTTTGAACCTAAAGGGGCAAAAGAACTAGAACTCTCACCCTTCGATGAAGACTTCTTTACCTATCTCATAGAAGGTAATTTTAGCTCTTTCAAGGAAGCAATGAACTCTCCTGAATCTCTTATCTAAAAAAGTTATTGATAGTGAGATTATGTTCATAATTGAGAATAACACTTGAATTCTCATTAATTTTCCTCCAGATGCAAACATGTAGGTTGTAAATAGATCTTTAAGAAGAAACTCTGACCCAATGGCACTGTCGATAAATACAAAGCCAAATTAATCGCCAAGGGTTTCACCCAACAAAAAAGTATTGACTTCTTTGGCACCAATTCTCCTGTTACCAGGATCTCTTCTATTAGAATCCTTCTTGCACTTGCATCAATTCATAACATGTTCATATATCAAATACATGTTAAGACTACTTTCTTGAATAGCGATCTTGAAAAAGAGATTTTTATAGACTAGCCAGAAGGATTCACAGCCAAGGGACAAGAAAATAAAGTATGCAAACTTGTGAAGTCAATATATGGTCTAAAACAAGCACCTAAATACTGGCATCAAAAGTTTAACAAAGTTATTATACAATTTGGATTCACTGTCCATGAACATGAGAAATACATTTATTCTAGGAACTTTGATAATGACTATATTATTCTTTGTCTATATGCGGACGATATTCTTATTCTTGAAACTTCTCTTGCTATAATCTAAAGGGTAAAAATTATCTCTCCCAAAACTTTGATATGAAGGATCTAGGTCCTACTGATGTGATATTGAAATCTAGAACCTAAAATGGAATTTCATTGAGTCTATCTGATAGCATTGGAAGAATTCTTCATAAGTTTGATTTTTATAACTCCAAATTTATTTCTGCACCCTATGATTCTTCAATTTTCTTGAAGAAGAACATGGGTAAGTTTGTGTCTCAGCTGGAATATTCTCAATTAATAGGTTCATATCTCTACATTTTCAATAGGATTAGGCCCGATATCTCTTATACAGTAGGTAGATTGAGTAGATATACTAGTAACTATAGAAAAGAAAGTTGGACTGCACTAGCGAGAGTTTTTAGATATCTTAGAAGCACAATTGGCTACTGTTTGACTTACACTAGGTATCCTGATGTCATAGAAGGGTATAGTAATGCCAACTAGGTCATTGACTGTTACATTATTAAGTCTACTACCGGATATGTATTTATGTTCGGTGGTGCTACTGTGTCCTGAAAATCCTGTAAACAAACAGTGATTGCTAGGTGCACCATGGAGTCTAAGCTCATTGCTCTAGACACTACTTACTTGGACGCTGAATGGCTAAAGAATTTTCTATCTGAATTCTATATCTTACTTAGACCCATACTTTCAATCACAGTTCATACTGATTCAAGATCCACCATTGAGATTTTAAAGCAGGAGAATGTTAACAAGAAAATGAATAGACATATTCAGATCAGACTCAATTCTATACAGCACATATTGGGCAAAGTTGTGATTCTGTACTTTGTAAAGTTTGAGAAAAATCTGGCATATCTATTGACTAAGGTTCTTTCTTGGAACATGATCCTAAAATCATCAAGGAAGATGAGGTTAAGCCCATAGTATAGTTCACCGATAGTGAAAACCTAACCTACTTGATCGGGAGTTGGTTCTGTGAAAGAAGTTCAATGTGGTAGCAATAAGCTGGACTGGTGATAGTCATGTGAAGCATCAACCCAGATATGTTTTTTCCTATATGTAGCAAATGGTTACTGCTCCTTCTCTATGGTGATGATGCTCTTATAATACAGCTAGGTAAGGCTGAGTTAAACTCTTAATAAGTCAGACGTATGAAGTGTGGAGGGTATAAGATCCAGCTGTAATACCCTCAGAGTACTTACGTACGTGAGAGAAACGTGATGGCCGCGGTTGGGGGATAAAGCTGACCCCTAGAAACTTCTCATAAGTCGGTTATTGTGAGCATGACCTTTAATGCTCAAAACTCTCACTCAATAGATAGAGACTTACTGTCTGTATCTTTTCATTAATATCTAGTTAAAGAGACCTAATTCAAGGCGTAGTCTATTATATCTCTAAGGTGGCGATGAAATTTACTAAGGGTAGATTCAAGGCCGCAAGCTATTGATCCCAAATTCACAGTATGATGTTGCTTAAATTTTTATCTTGTTTATGATTGTATGATTTGTGTATATCATATTGTTTTCTTATGTCTTTCCTAAAACTCAAGTTTTGGGGGGCATTATTGGGTATGTAATTAGTTTTGGAGGAAAAACTTGAGTTTCCCTCTATTTACCTTTGATATTTAGTCCCACATTGGATATACCCAGAAAAGTTGAGTGCTTTATATACCATCTCTTGTATTGTCTATTGTTATAATTGTTAGGTCATGGGCTACCGTTTCACATGCGCGTACACGCGTCGAACCGGAATGTAGCTCCATATAAGGAGTCCCTATACCTACTACATTTTGAAAATTATTTTTTGACTTTTCGGAGCTGACTCTGAACTTCTGGGAGAAGTAACTCGACTAGGAATTATTCCTGAGCACCTGGAGATGCGGTGTGATTCCCGAGCACTTGGACTCAGAGTGGACGACGAGCACCTGAAATCATCCCGAGTACCTGGACCCTAGGTAATCTCGAAGCAACCCCGAGCACTTGATCTTGGAGTGAACCCCGAATAATTTGACTCGAAATGTTCTCTAGCTTCATCTCACTCCCCGAGTACTTTACAATTAGTATTTTGACCCGGTAAAAGTGGATCTACGAACGTATAGAGTTGTTGCAAATTAATTGTAAGAAACCAAAATGCGTGCTTGATTTGTGTGAGGGCTGTTAGTAACGGGTAATGCTCTATGCCTATAAAAGGAGCCTTTCCTTGTTCATTTTTATATATACATAGAAAACTGAGATTTACAGCTACATTCTTCTTCTCCCACTGCCATATTTCTATAAGTTTTAATTTAATTTTCTAGGCAATAATTCTCTGTCTGAGCAAGAGGCTCTTCCTACTGTCCTAGGCCAAGTGCTGGTGATTCTGAGGGATTCTTTTGTTGCTACTGGACAAAACCGAATCAACATCTGGAGAAAGAGACGGGCTTTTGATCTTTTAGGGCAGCGACTATGCGACTGTATTCCCAGGCTAGATTTAATTTACTTATATTCTGTTTTAATTTTGTAGCAGCATGATAGGAAGTTTAATTTAATTTGTTTTATCAAGATAATTGATTTTCATGTGTAAGAAATAGCACAATTTCAATCAACAGTCTGTTGGTCAGCACACTGATCTAGGTTATCGTGTCATTATCACCCATGATTCATGTATTATGCAAGATCCATAGACTAGTGTATAGACGGGGATTGGTCATAAAAATGGTGGATTGTATGAAATCGAGTATCTTCATATACCGGGTGAGACTGCTATGATATCTTCTCCTGGTTTGTCTTTCTTTCATGTAAATTCTGAGTCTTCTGAATTCTATTTGTGGCATTCCCATCTAGATCGTGTCCAAATTTAGGTTATAATACATTGTGTCTATAGGTGTATAGGTCCTGTAGAATTCATGATATTCTGAATGTTGTGGATGTATGCTCTCTAAATAAACCATTACCAGCAAATGAATGGGCTTTAGTTTCTAAATCGCCTTTTTATTTGATTCACCCTGCTGTCTGGGGACCTTATCCTGTGCTCTCCAATATTCTTATCATTATGTGGTGTTTATTGATGATCTAACTCGGTATACTAGGGTTTTTAGCATGCATCGCCCTTCAAAAAAATTCTCCATTTATTTCGCATTTATTGCAATGGTTAAAACCTATTTCGAAAAATCTACTTTAAGTATTTTAGGTCTAATTTAGGTGGTAAATATATATGACTACAACAGTTGAATGAATTACTTGCATTGAGGGGACAGTTCATTAAACACATTGTCCACATACAGCAGAATAAAGTGGTGTCTTTGGATGAAAACATTGTCATTTAGTTAAGACAACTCGCGCCTCTTCATTTTTAATCTAATGTACCATCAGTTTTTTGGGTCCAACACTTTTTGACTGATAATTATTTGAGTAACAAGGTTCCTGCTATCTTACTCTGTTTTGTCTCGTTGAGTATTTGTTCCAGCAGCATCCAGACTATTCTTCAGTTTATATGTTTGGATGTATTTGTGTTGTTTTACTTCCTATACCAAAACATTAAGTTGTCTTCTCATTCTTGCACGTGTGTTCTGTTAGGTTATGGTATTAGTCAAAAAGGTTATCGGTTTTATGATCCACTCTCGTTGCATGTATCTCGCTATATCATTTTTCTTGAGCATGTTCCTTTCTTTAAACTTCCATAAGAAATTTCCAAATTTGAAAAGTTTGAATGGATCTAGACTTACCCTTTGTCTATATTTATCCCTTTTATGAGGAAAATTTATAAGAGGATGTTTCTAATACTCACCCAAGTAAGTCGTCCCCTTCTCAATCCCTACTGTTTACTCACGCAAGAATAAGAATGTTGCAGAACAAACCAACCTCCTAATAATGCTTTGATGATACGATCTCTTTAATCTGATTTCGCTATTACTTTGCAACAAACCATTGACCCTGCATTACCAAGAGATTCTACTCTTGCAAAATGTATTTTTTTCTGCTCGAAATTGGTATCCTTCTGCTAGGTATGCTAATTTGATTTCTTGTTGTTCTGAGCAGTTATCAATTTTTTGTCTTCCATTAACTATTATATTGAACCTCAATTCTGCAAGGAAGCTTCTTCAGATTCAAATTTTCAAAAAGCTATGATAGATGAGCTAGATGTATTGCACAAGACTGACACATGGGATCTTGTTCCATTCCCTTTTAATAAACAAGTAATTGTTATAAGTGGGTGTAAAGCATTGAGAGAAAAGGTGATAGATCTCTTGAATGGTAGAAGACACGTCTTGTTGCTAAGGGTTTTGGTCAACGGTATGAAGTAGATTTTGAACAAACTTTTACTCCCATTGCAAGGGTGACTATTGTGTGTACCTTAATTTCTATTGCCTTACTTTCTACAATGGCCTTTGTTTCATATAGATGTAAAGAATGTATTCCTTAATGATGACCTCTTAGAGAAAGTATTTATGCGTCTTCCTCCAGGCCTACAAGATCCTCAAGGTTATGTATGTTGTATTATACATGCTTTATATTTCTTAAGTAGGCACCATGTGGTTGGTTTGGAAATTCAGGCGTAGCTTTGCATCATTTTGGATTTTCTGAATCTCCAAATGATACGACCCAACCCTATTTACATATAAGTATTCTCGAGGATGCACTCTCTTATTGTTTTATGTAGATGAAATGATCATTAATCGTGATGACTATTAGGATATTGATATGATCAAGCCATACATTATCTAATTTGACATGAAAGTTCTTTGGCGCCTTTCCTGTTCTCTTGGTATTGAAGTGGCTTCATTACCTTGCGGTTATTTGCTCCCCCAATCCTAATATGCTTCTGCTTTCATTAGTCGAGCTGGCTTAATTGAATCCACATTGCTGATACACCTTGGGAATTGAATGTCAAGCTTTCTCCACTAATATATTTCTTTGGAAGAATGTACTCATGTTTCTTTTCTTTTCTTTTTTTTTCTTTTTTTTTTTTGAGATTGTGGGTTCGTTAGTAGACACTTCTTCACATTCAGTGCATATTGTTAACAAATTTCAAGCCAATCCTCATTTCGTCCATTGGGCCATGGTTGGACTATGCACTATCTACGTGGCACATTGCACATGAGTTTACTCTTTCCAGCCTCTTCTTCTAGCCTCTTCACCATAGATTCTTCGGGGTTATTATGATGTTGATTGGACATGAAATTTTACATATAAAAAGTCTACTTTGGATGGTGTATATTTCTTGGTAATTCATTGATTTTCTAGAAAATAAAGAAGGAGTACTGTTTGCTCGCACCACTACCGAGGCATAATATTGAACTATGACGTTGACAAATTGTGAGATTGTTTCACTTTGTTGGTTACTTGAAGACATAAGTGTGACTTTGCCTACAACAAGAGTGCAATTCAGATTGCTAAGAATGATATTTTCATGAATGGACATAGAATATTGAAGTTCACTGTTGTAGTGGTCGATTTTCAATGCATGTTGAGATCACACCACGTGTCCTGCCGCCCAGTTGTACCCAAGCAGCCAAGTTACCTTTCCGCCAGTAGGCCTAACATGCCTGGAAGCCCAACATGGGCTCAAAAAAAAGGTCTCGGGTCTTGCTTCAAGCTCTCTGACGCCACTTACCTGAATCAACGCAATCGGTGCTGTGCAATTCAATGGAGATCCCAGTCATTAATGCAAGGACTGACTCCAGAATCACTCTGACCTTTGACATGAAGACCCTTTGAAGCATGCCACTCCTGCATTGGTTACAGCTGGATGGCACGATCCCTGCAATGCATGGATCGAGTCATACTATTAGATCATCCTCATGTTCAAAACGTTGCAATGCCTCTACATCAATGCGGATTATTATCGGTAGTGGTGGATATCTCTGCATGACTATCCCAACAATCAAGGCGCGATCTGGGTTGTTACAAAACTTCTCAACATGCCAGCCGTGCACTTGCTGAGATCCGAAGAGCCCGTACGTGCATTGACGGCTAAGACATGTATTAATATACCTCGATCTCCACCTGTAGAGAGGTTAGCTTCTGATTACCACTAAAATACACTCGTAAGTATTCTCTGCTTTTCTTCAAATAAGAATCTCACGCTCGAGGGTCTTTGACCTGCACCACACTGGAGCTCCTAACCTAATTGGTGCTCTTTCTCTTCTGTGCTCTTGGTAGGATGAATCGGGAGAGCCCAATTATCTGTGACGAAAATTCTCCATCGCATTGGTGATTTCTTTGAGAGCTTGATGATTACATTTCAATTTTGCATTATTATTACCACATTTACATATTTATCCTTGATTATTCTTAATTAAACTTTACTATATAACCATCTTTTTGTTTATGGTGTGTAGTTATTTAAATGGGAAGGTAAAGATGAAGAAAACTTCTAATTATCCTATCTAAATTCATATTTTAATCTAAATCTGTAACGCCCCGATCCCACAGTTACGGAGACGCTACTGTGACGTAAATATGCAGGATAGAAACATCCTCACGTATATACGTTAAGTATCAGGACAGACCAGAATCAGAGTACGAAAATACGTAATGTATATATATTCTAACATAAGAAGTACAACTTACAAAGTTATCATAGAGCGTGATATAATATTACATGTACATTGTACCACAGCCAGGTACAAAAGTAAAATTTACAATATGTTCAATAAAAGATGCTCACGAGCTGAGAGGAAAACCCGAGAGCTAGAAGGAAGAGTCAGGTACGGAAGGAGTCGGGACTAGTCAGCCTGCTCTGAGAGGTAAGCTTGATCTTCGGTGGAGCGCTCCACTTCAATCCAAGCTTCGGGACTTAAACATGTAAGCCTAGGGGAGTCAGAAACTCCCCAATAAATGTTCAGATGAAAGCCAAGTGGCTTGAATAAATATATCCAAATCAGAAATAAGCATTAAAAGATGTGTCGCATGTATATGATTAATAAGTATGTGATGGAGGTATCTGATATAAGCGATAAAGCATGAATAAAATCTTTATTACTATTTTTTATATTCACTTTTATTACTCGTCCTACTCATATGTCTAGGTATGTGTAATAGCGTCCTAGCACACAAACATCCACATCTGAGTAAGTCGACGCTGTTATTGAAAACCAATAGGGCATCTGAAATCACCTAGAGGGGTAAATAGGTGAAATGCTAATCAATGCACAATTTAAAAATGAGATGATGCAACGATCACTCAAAAAAGATTAGAAGCTGGATACCCCATGAAAGGCTCTGAACTCCTTCCTCGTGATTCCTCTAAATAAGAGTTTGAGGTGCGTAATGCAATCTTGTTGTGAGAGTATTGATCGACAATATAAGAATGAATGAATAGAAAGTAAACAACACAAGTAAATCAATCGCAAATACAGAGATTTGTTTCGAGGTTCGAGCATCCAGCTCTATGTCCCCGTCTTCACCCAGAAGGATTTCCGATCCACTAAAATATCCACAAAGGATTACAATTTCTAGGGAGTACCCAACTCCTCAATCACACTCCTCTAGTCCAGAGGTAGTGTAGCCACAAGTACAATAATCACTTGGTGATCAAAAGACCACAAACTACTCTTTCTCACCAACAAAAGGATCCTATTGATAGGATAGATGTAATAACTCAAGTTGTGAGAAAAACCAAGGAGTTTGGAAGATGAAATCTCAAAGAAAATTCTTGAGAAAGTACTAGATGTATATCAAGAATATAAACCAAAAACCCAATTCCCAAAAGACTCTTTTCTTTGAATTTCCAACCCTTGAAAACACAAATCAAAACTTTTAGCCAAAAACTTCTTTCGAATTTACTGCAAAACACTTAGAAAGATTGGAAGAGAAGCTCTCAAAATTGTTATACAAAATAGCCAAGAGAAAACCCTATTTATAGATTTTTAAAAAATATATCCGTTGCCAACGGTGGAAATATGACCGTTGCTTATCACTGGTCGACCGCCCGGTCGACCGATCAAAGCCTTTGATCGACCGCCCTTACCCGAGAGCAAAGGAACTTCAGTCGGTCGACCGTGCGATCGACCGGCCTTAGAGGCTCGAAACGTGCACGCTCTTTTGCATATCGGTCGACCGGCCCGGTCGACCGCCAGTACAAAACAGGCAGGGATAAAGGATATGAAAACTGGTCTTTTTGATTCAATTAAAATCCCATAAATTCATATTAATTTCACAAAAATAAGTTCTTTAAAATACTTTGAAGTGGAAATATGTGTGATCAAAATTCAACACATATTACAAACATTTTAAACTATTTTTGTGATTTAGAAGTTAAGCTTAAAACTGAAAATCGTATTTTTCAAAACTTGTATTTTGAAATGAAAAATCGTTTTCTCCAAAACAGTTAGATACAAAAACAAAATATTGAAACTTTTTTTGAAGCATAGAGTGTATGGATAAAATCTAATACACATGAAAGATATTATATCTATGTTTTTGATATGAAATCTAAAACCGGTTAAATGAAAACCAAACATATAGAAACTATTGTGTGTGTGTGAACTTGAGCATATCATCACTATCTATCTTACACAAGATCTAAACAATATAAACTGAAGCCTTCTTGTAGAACTCTATCTCCAACTTGACTCGATCCAAACACGATCCAACGAGTTAGACTCCAACCGAGTGCTAGATGTAATCTTGATGCGTAAGCTCTTGAATCAACACGTGTATGCTCCAAAATACCTTTGTTAAAGCTACACACCTACTAAGATCTTGATAGATAGTTGAAACTAAATAAGCATAAGATCATTAGTAAATTATAACTACATGAGTTAATCATCATCAAAACTAGAATGATGGACATTTAGGCCAACAATCTCCCCCTTTTTGATGATGACAAAACTCATGGAGTTATATATGCATGGATTAAAGTTGAGCTTCATATAAGCTCTCCTTTAACTCATGCATAATAAAAACAATAAGGATATTAAATAAAGTATATAAGGTAAACACAAATGTATATGCATAAACATGGATTAAAGCATGCATATAAAAACACATATATGCATAAACATGGATTAAAGCATGCATATAAAAACACATATATGCATAAACATGGATTAAAGCATGCATATAAAAACTCAAAATTCCCCCTTTTTGTCAATTCATCAACAAAGGGGTCAAGTAAAAACTCAAAATGCTCTGATACCAATTGAAATTAAAAGCCAAATTTTTAGGTAAACACAACTCATTTTGCAATAAAGATACCAAATTGATAATAATACCAATTTAATATTATTGGTACCAATATTGAAAAATGTTAGCATATATTAATATAAAGTACTTTTCATCATAAAGAGTGGGAGTAAGATACCAATTTGAAAGTGAAGATTGATACAAATTGAAAATACAACCAATACCAAATTTACATAAAACCGATTTAAAAACAAGAATTTTCTCCCCCTTTATGAAATACAAAAAGAAACACTACATAAGCTTGTAATAGGTACTACTTAAAAATAATTGACATGATGAACTAAATCAAGCTTAGCAAACATTATTTATGTCTTTTCAAGAAAAAGGTAAAGACAAATGAAATAAGTACAATCAAATCATACATATGTATTTATAGATATACCAATTGAAATATGAGGCATACATATATAGAAAACACATATGAGTATACAAATATATGAAATATCAATTTTGATACTAATAGAAATACAATAAGGATCAAGTGTATAACTCATATGTACCACCCTTATCAGCACAAGTTTAAAAAATATTCAAGAAGGGTATACAAGGCATGTTCGCCCATCCAACCGCCCTTAGAAGGTAGGGGTTTTCAAAAAAAATATAAGATTTGAGAATAAATAGGCATAGTTTGAAAACTCTACCAATTGAAGAATACGAAACTAGTTTTAAAGATAGTTTTAAAAAAAACTAGTATGAAATCCTTCAAATATGAAACCAAATCATATATACCATGAAGACATAAAAATCACATAATAATTGACACTCAAAGTCTATAAAGCACATATATGCTCATGAAACAAAAATCATGAGTAAATAAGAATAATGTGAGTGTAAGAATCATGTAATCAAAAAATTATGAGAATAGGCAATTAAGCTCAATATGAAATTTCTTTATAAACATGAAAAACATGAATCTTTAATTTTTATCAAAATAATTTCAACTTCAAGACATATGTATGTTTTGTTTAAATCTAAAGGTATACATTCACATCCCTAAACACAAATGAGTCCATAATAAAGTGATCAGCACGATTTTGTCACATTTTCATTCTCATATTTATCTATCATTTGTCTATAAATAATGCTGCTCGGGTATTTTTAGTGGTGTTTGCAGAGTGAGCTATCAAAAGGAAATTGGACCACAAAAGCGTGCTCTGAAGACTGTAAGATGTGCAACAGGAGACTGAAGGCGAGATGGGATGCTTGGCACTAGTGCTGCTCTACCATGCTCAAAACAAACACCAGATAAATCTACAGTCAATTCGGAGAAGTTGGAAGTCACTTGGAATAAAAACGCAATTTTGTAAAGTTCAGGGGTTTTAGTATAATTTGACATTGATAGCTCTTCTGTATAATTAAATAAATGTTGTTGACTTTTATGTAAAATAATTAAAACCCTAAGTCTATAAATAGCCAAGGCTAGGGTTTTGAGAGGGGGAGTTTTCTTTTCACCTGTACGTAAATTTTTAAGATCTAAAATTTTGAGGCTTTTACTTTTTCTCTCTGCATGAAATTCTAATCCCCGTTACTATTTTCGTTTCTGTTTTGTTTTGATTGATTCATCAAAAGCCTCTCTCCTTTCTCTCTGCATCACAACATCCCTTCCATCAAAAGAAAAAAAGGAAAAAAAATGAGAGAAGAGAGGCTTGGACGCCTCTCTCTGTCACAGGCGCCCAAGCCCTCAGATCAAAAGAGGAAAAAAAACAAAGAGGAGAAGGCAGGCGCCCATTCAAACAGGCGCCATTCGGCAAAGGGAAGGACAGGCCTTCCCCCCCAAGGTAATTCTATTTAATATTTTTTTTATTAGTTTAATTTGATTAGTTTAATTAATTAATGTGTGCAATTAATGATTTAATTAAATTTAGATAATCTCAAACTGATTTAATTATATTAATTAGTTTAGTTGTTCGAGTATGATTAATTTACAAGCTTCGATGATTGTTAGTTGTATCATGCATAGCTAAATCCCCGCGAGCATTTAGGGGAGATGAACCTAACCTAAATTCATGTGATCATAAGTAGATCTCCTACCTAGGGTTGTTGCACAAACCAATTGACCTATAACTTTTAGGAGATTATTTCTAGAGTCACTAGTTATTTGACAAGGTATGTATCAATAGTCAATGGTCCATGCTTAGGGTTTTTACTGCTTTTTCTGCTTTTAATTTATTTAGTCATTTTATTTACCTTTGATGGACCATGTGATGCAGATAATATACCCTGTGCTTAGAACTAGTGTTCAGACTTAGTTTGCCTATTAGAAATAGAGATTTAGGAAGTGACAAACAAATCGGTATGGACATCGAAATTGATCA
This sequence comes from Agave tequilana, assembly GCA_038442645.1. Lineage (NCBI taxonomy): Eukaryota > Viridiplantae > Streptophyta > Magnoliopsida > Asparagales > Asparagaceae > Agave > Agave tequilana. The sequence goes on from JAVJIF010005328.1 coordinate 266,372, forward strand.
CTTGATTCTAGTTTAGGGGATTCGATCCTAAGCGCTTGACTTTTTTAAATTAACATAAAGTTCAGAACAAAACTCCCACAAAACCTTTGATCAATTCGTCTAGAAGTGTTGAAACCAAAAGAACCACCTGTCCCTGTGGTCCGACCCTCAAGTGCAGCATCGAACGATCGTGCACTTGCAGTTATTAAAACGAGAAGACAGAATCTCCCCATCAAGTTTTTGGTGCCGTTGCCGGGGACCGGTGTCCTCTTTAGTCTTAGCACGTCTACCGGAAAAAAGATTTAAAAAATAATAATAATAATAAATAAAAAATAAAAAAATCATCATAATTAAAAAAAAATTTATTAGTGCTACCCAAACATCACACATTCCAACTCAATTCCTACGCTGATATATGTCAGCTTGGGAACGCGACTCAAAAGGACGTCTAGTCAGCATAGATACGAACGAGATCAAGATGACTGACCCTGTTCCACCAATGGTCCTCATGGACCGATGTTACCCTCCTCGATCATCACACCCATCATGCATCAGATTGCCAAAAGCCATTGAGAACAACTACGAGTTGAAGCCACAATACATCACTATGCTCCCCAAATTCTTCGGACTAGAATCTGAAGATGCATATATGTTCATCAATGAGTTCGAGGAGGTGTGCGCAATGATGAAAATTAGGTAGCTGAGTGAAGATGGAGTCAAGTTAAGGTTTATTCCATTTGCACTTCGGGACAATGCTAAAAAGTGGTTGTATAGCCTGACCATCAACTCAATCACAACGTGGGCGGAATTTGTCGCAGTCTTTCTAAAGAAATTCTTCCCAATGCATAAGACTGCAAGAATACGGAGTGAGATAAGCCAATTTCGTCAATATGACAAAGAACCATTCTGGAGATACCTAGAAAGGTTTAAGGACCTTCTAGCACAATGTCCCCATCACGCCATTGAGAAGTGGCGCCTCTGTCAAATAATTTATGAGGGTGTCGATTACTATTCGAAAACCCTTCTTGAATTTATGAGCCACGGTGACTTCATGAGGATGACAGATGATGCTGCATGGATATTCCTCGAAGAGATGGCAGAGAAAACCATGCAGTGGGAAGGGTTTAATGAGAAGTCACCAACCATAAACTCAACCACTATATCGAGAAGTGGCATACATTCGATCGAAAACTCCATTGCAACTGAAGCAAAGATGGTAGCACTGATGAGAAGGATTGAAGTGTTGGAAAACAAAGGGACTCCTCCTCAGCAGTTCGATCAAGTAAATCAGACCTCTATACCAAGTTGCTTTAACTGTCAATCTCCAACTCATGTCATGGAAGATTGCCCATTCCTTCCAAACCCACTAATGAATAGTCAGGGACAACAGTTAAACGCCACTTATCAGCGACAAAGGAATGATCCATATGCACCAACATACAATTCAGGGTGGAAGAATCACCCTAACCTTTCATGGAATCAAGGAGGAGGATATCAAGGAGGGGCAACAAGCACCTCTCAACCAAGCGGTTCACAGTACACGAGGCCAAACACATTCCAGTATCAACAACAACAACCGGCCTTGTGGCACCATAATCCACTCCAACATATGCAAATCCATCCATGTCGCCACCAGGATTTGGGAGTGATCAAAAGTTAAACACCATGGAGAAGAACTTCAACTCATATATGCAATCGACAAATCAGATGTTGCAGTCTAATCAACAAGCCATACAACAACTCACGCTGCAAATGAGTAAGATATCGTCTCAAATGAGTGAAAGGGAAAGAGGACCTTTCCCAGCCAACCTGAGAATAACCCCAGAGATACAAGAGCACATCCGTCCAGTCATGCTTAAATCAATGCAATTCATACCTTGCGATCTGGAAAGAAAGTTGACAATCAGGTGGTGATGCCTGACCAAACCAATTTCTCTCTCCCCAGGGCTAGTCTATCATCTTCTGGCTCAGATCAGTCTGAAGATAAAGAAACTGTGCAAATCACTGAGCCTCCTTATGAGCTACCAGCTCCATTTCCTAACCGATTAAAATCGAAGAAACATACGGCGCAGATGGAGAAGATTCTAGAAATCTTCAAGCAAGTGAAAGTGAATGTTCCTCTTCTTGACGCTATTGAACAAGTCCCATCCTATGCTAATTTTTTGAAGGACTTGTGCACTAAGAAGAGAGCACATCAAACGCCGAAGGTCTTTCTAGCAGCAAATATCAGTGGAATAATCCAAAATAGCATTCCAGTGAAATATAAGGACCCTGGATGTCCAACTATTTCCTGTACAATTGGAACAACTGTTATTGACAAGGCGCTATTAGACTTAGGGGCGAGTGTAAATTTGCTTCCTTACTCGGTTTACAAGAGTTAGGGGTGGGTGATTTGAAGCCCACAAAGGTCACTCTACAACTAGCTGACAGGTCAGTTAAAGTTCCATTAGGAGAGATTGCGGATGTGCTAATTAAGGTCGGTGAATTTATCTTTCCAGTTGATTTTGTCATCCTTGAAACTGCACAGGTGGAAAACCCGAGAGGGCAAATTCCTGTGATTCTTGGCCGACGTTTCTTGGCAACATCAAATGCTTTGATCAATTGTCGTAGTGGGTTGATGAAACTCACTTTTGGTAATATAACAATTGATCTTAATATTTTCAACCTAGGGAACCAACCATGTGTTCACCCTGACCAACCTTTTGATGTCAATTGGATCCAAGGGTTACCAAGTGCACATTTCGAAGATGACGGATCTGACATCAAGGATATTGATCAGGAGTCAGATTTTGATGAAGTAGAAAGCTGGTTTGATGAGATAAACCAACATGTCAGTCAGGTTTCATTACAATGGCGAGAATCGTATCTTGAGTCAAGTTGCGCAGTGTCTATACCCCAACCTTGTTTACCTGAGAAAGAACAATTTGAGTTAGAATTTGAACCCTCGTTGAATGCTCATCAGGATATATGATTCATGGCATGCAAAATAATCATAGTGATTATAACTACTGGAGGCTAGATCATGGGAAAATATTTTGAAGCATTGAAGAAATCTTTGATGACGAATTCAAGATGTATGAGGAAGCTCAAAAAGAAATTCAAATCAACAACGATCTTGGTGAATCTCATTTAGTGTACTCTGATCAGAGTTTGAAGATATTTGCAATGAAGAGATAAGGATATTTGAAGAATTAGAGCTAGTGATAAACTCTAAGTGTCTCGACTCATATCTTGAACCTTTCATTAAGGAGTGTGCACCCCAGTCTCATCCACCTGTGGAGGAGCCACCTGAGCTAGAGCCTGTGGTTAGCAAAGTTGAGATAAATACAATTCATGGCATGTCTAGAATTCATATTAATGAAAATCCTATGAGCCACTTCAAGCAAGCTGAGTGGATGTTCGACAATGAAAGTGTGTTCTGTGAGAACAAAAACTCTTGCTCAAGCCATAATGAGAAAATGAGATGGGATAATGACACCAAAGATAATAGTAGAGCATGCGAGGATGATTCTAACAATGATATTGCTGAGTTGGTTAAACATGAGGGAAATGAAAATGATACGGGGCCGAGTGCTTATGTTAAGAGAGTGAGTCCTCTGTATGACTGGCTGAAAAGAAGAAAACGGAAGAAAAAGAAGTTAAGGAAGAGAAGTATGAAAATCAAGTTTGACGGAGGTTGTGTTGAAATAATGAAGGGTTCTAATAGTCATGTCAACTCATTGAAGAGAACCCACCTCGAAAGTGGGAAGCGATCAAGGGGGAGGAACCATCATAGCTTAAGGTAGGTGTGAGGGAAGATGTAACTTTATACATTTGTATATTAATTTTAATTTTATTTATTTATTATTATTTTTTTCTTTTTTTTGCTTTTTCTTTTGAGTCTGTGAATCTTTATATTTCTCTTTTAGTCAATTGAGTCAATGTAGTTTTGGTGTCTAAAGAGTTGTTTTATGTATCTTTTTCTTTAACCTTTGTGCCAAGATTATTATAAGTGATTACAGGATAAGCGGGGATGCACACACACATGGAGTGATTTTGGTTGCTTTTGCAACTAGATTTTTCAGTGCACTGTGAGTACTTCTAATTTCAGCATATTTATTTCATACATTTACTCATGTATGCTTGAATTGGATGCTTTATTCTTTGATTGTGTACACGTATGTGGATGTATGTATTATATGCTATATTCATTCTATCTCTGTATTCAAGTATATGCATGAGGACATGGCACAGTTTAGGTGTGGGGGGGAAGATTCACATATTTCTTTATTTTAGGAGTCTTTTTGGTTTTTTTTAGTTTTAGGGTTTTCACTTTATTTCTCTTTTCTTTCTTTATTTAGAGTCTTGAAAAAAAAAAACTGTGAAAAATTGAAAAGTTTCAACAGATAGCTCGCTAGTATGTGAGTGAGTTGGTATCCATGAGTAGATTTTAAACGTAAGATCAAAATGAAAGAGTCATAAAGTCTTAAAATAAAGATTAGAATCTAAAACGGATATACCATCTAAACTTAGTCTAAGTGATTATGTACCCAATAGCACTTACACTATTAGTTCATAGGCTTGGGATATTGATTGCAACTAAAAAAAAAGAGAAAAAAATTATTATATAGTAAAATAAATATTAATGTCTTGTCTTGTGGCCTCAGTTGCTTGAGTAATTAAGTCCGTAGGAGTGTCTTTACACTTATTGCCCTAAGACCATCTGGTTTGGAAGCATTGGCCCAAAGCTCGCTATATGGGTAGCTGAGAAAGCCTAATAGGACAAGACACTGTAAAAATATAATAATTTTGATTATTAATTAGCCAGGCACCTTGGCCTCAGGAAGCCTTGGTATACGCGAAAGATAGTAAAAAAAAAAGAAAAAAAGAAAAAAATAATATGAAAGTTGTAATTAAATATTCCCAAGCTTAATAACTACATCACGATCACGAGGTATATAGGATCTGAAACTTAGGACAGGTGGTGTAAAGTTTTGGATTTAAGACTTTATTTATAGCCAATATGATATCTTGAATTGAGATTTTACTTGAAAATGAAACTCATGGAAATTGATGATCTTGCTAACTAGTTAACTAAAAAAAAATGATTTGTTTTTCTTTTCTTGATTTTCGGTTATCCTTATTTTACTTTTATTTATTTCTTAATCTTTAACTTTCTTGGATTTTGTGGGTGTAATCTACTGAAAACCCTCACGAGATAAAACTCGTCCTCTAGGGGTGACCTAGGGGTTTAACGGCTTGTTACACATGCTAAGTGCAACCGTGATTCTTACGAAAGTGAGTTAGAGTAGTTTAGTTTTTCTTTTTCTTTTTATTAGTTTTCTCGAGGACTAGCAAAAGATAGGTGTGGGGGTATTTGATCAGCACGATTTTGTCACATTTTCATTCTCATATTTATCTATCATTTGTCTATAAATAATGCTGCTCGGGTATTTTTAGTGGTGTTTTGCAGAGTGAGCTATCAAAAGGAAATTGGACCACAAAAGCGTGCTCTGGAGACTGTAAGATATGCAATAGGAGACTAAAGGCGAGATGGGATGCTTGGCACTAGTGCTGCTCTACCATGCTCAAAACAAACACCAGATAAATCTACAGTCAATTTGGAGAAGTTGGAAGTCACTTGGAATAAAAACGCAATTTTGTAAAGTTCAGGGGTTTTAGTGCAATTTGACATTGATAGCTCTTCTGTATAATTAAATAAATGTTGTGGACTTTTATGTAAAATAATCAAAACCCTAAGTCTATAAATAGCCAAGGCAAGGGTTTGAGAGGGGGAGTTTTCTTTTCACCTGTACGTAAATTTTCAAGATCTAAATTTTGAGTCTTTTACTTTTTCATTCTGCATGAAATTCTAATCCCCGTTATTATTTTCGTTTCTGTTTTGTTTTGATTGATTCATCAAAAGACTCTCTCCCTTCTCTCAGCATCACAGTAGCCCTTCCATCAAAAGAAAAAAAAGGAAAAAAAAAGAGAAGAGAGGCTTGGACGCCTCTCTCTGTCACAGGCACCCAAGCCCTCAGATCAAAAGGAAAAAAAAACAAAGAGGAGAAGGTAGGCGCCCATTCAAACAGGCGCCATACCCAGGCGCCCATTCAAACAGGCGCCATTCGGCAAAGGGAAGGACAGGCCTTCCCTCCCCAAGGTAATTCTTTTATTTTTTTATTAGTTTAATTTGATTAGTTTAATTAATTAATGTGTGCAATTAATGATTTAATTAAATTTAGATAATCTCAAACTGATTTAATTATATTAATTAGTTTAGTTGTTCGAGTATGATTAATTTACGAGCTTCAATGATTGTTAGTTGTATCATGCATAGCTAAATTCCCCACGAGTATTTAGGGGAGATGAACCTAACCTAAATTCATGTGATCATAAGTAGATCTCCTACTTAGGGTTGTTGCACACACCAATGACCTATAACTTTTAGGAGATTATTTCTAGAGTCACTAGTTATTTGACAAGGTATGTATCAATAGTCAATGGTCCATGCTTAGGGTTTTTACTACTCTTTTTCTGCTTTTAATTTATTTAGTCATTTTATTTACCTTTGATAGACCATGTGATGCAGTAATACCCTGTGCTTAGAACTAGTGTTCAGACTTTGTTTGCCTATTAGAAATAGAGATTTAGGAAGTGACAAACAAACGGTATGGACATCGAAATTGTTTACTTGATTCTAGTTTAGGGGATTCGATCCTAAGCGCTTGACTTTTCTAAATTAACATAAAGTTCAGAACAAAACTCCTACAAAAACTTTGATCAATTCGTCTAGAAGTGTTGAAACCAAAAGAACCACCTGTCCCTGTAGATCGACCCTCAAGTGCTGCATCGAACGACGTGCGCTTGCGGTTATTTTAAACGAGGAGACATAATCTCCCCATCATAAAGATTTGCATGAAATGCAAATGACTCAAGGGTATACATGTATATCTTAAAGTTTTAGACAAAATTAACATATACATGAAGTAAAACATATGAAAACATATACAAAATGGGGAATACATGTTAAAATGCACTAATAATCAAAACTAGGCTATACTAGTACATCTAATGGGTACAAATAAGCATTTAAGTACAAACATATAATAATCAATTTCTGACTCACTAAATGTATAAGTATATACACAAGTTTTAATGAAAATTACATCTTAACATGTAATCAAAACATAAAGCACAAAAACGAGATATGATCATTATATAAATGCACATGTTTTAGAATAAGGATATACACAATAGTTAAACTAAAGTGAGAACACAAAAGTAAAAGTCCATATAAACATGGGTGTATCTCAAATACTAATCATGTATATTTCAAGTCTAATGGACATGGCATTTAACAAAATAAACATGAAACACCAAAACATGCTAAGATCAACAATTTGCCAGCATGTAAACTAAATGAGGAATTAGAGATCGTTACCAAAACTAAGAGGGCACATCTCTATATCTCCAAACCATGATGGTCCTCCCACCAAACTCTCCTTGAAAGTGATGCATTCAAAAGTGCCACCGTTTAGCTCGGAACGCATTCACCTCAAGGCACCAACAACTCTCACATCATGTTAGAGCCCACACCTACATCAAATAGAATAGGAGTGGATTTTGGTACCCATATTTTCTTGGGTCCTAATACGTTAGTGTTTCGAACCCAAACATGATTATTCATACTATTTTTATGATCATAACAAAATTTGGCTAAATGACCATTCCAGCCACGATAAGTACATTTATAAATTTTTCCATATTTAAAAGCATAATGAGCATGTGGTTTATGAACATATGATTTGTGAGCATGGAGTGTTTTAGAATGATTGACATGTGATGTGTTGGCATGATGAACATGTGAAGTTTTAGCATGAGATGGTTTATCAGTTTAACATGTGAAAGTGCATGTGTTTCTTTGAAAACATTTCTTCTAATTTAGTATTGTTAAATGCACATTCTTTTAAAATATTTCCCAAATCATTTATTCTAGTTTTTAACATAGAAATCACATTTTCCATCAATTTTAGGATATTTAGCTTTGCATGCAACTCTATAGGCATCAAAATCTCTTTGTGTTGAAATAATAGTGGAAGATAATTCATCCTTTTCTTTTGAAGAAATAGCAATTTGATTTTTAAGCATTTCATTTTCCTTTTTCAATCTTAAAAATCTTCCTTCTTAGAATCAAAACTTTCTGAAAGTTCAATGAAAGCTTGTAATAACACTTCTTTGCTTATCTCAATATCATCATAAGATGGTTCGGGAGTTACCTTAGGTGTGTTTACCATGAAACACATGTTAGCCGATCAACTTCATCTTCAGATTCACTTTCCGAATCCCAAGTGGCTTTGAACGCCTTCTTTAAAAATGACTTCTTTTGCTTCATGGAGGAAGATATCTTGTTCTTGAAATCTGGACAATCGGCCATGATGTGTCCAGGTTTCCGACAGTTGTAGCATGTGATCTTCTTCTCCTCCTTCCCTTCCTATTGCCTTCTATGGTTGAGCTTATCTTGTGGTACATTCTTTTTATATTTCTCATAAGAAGAGATAGCTCTTCATCATCTTGAAAGCAATACAATTTTTCTTTTGAGGCGTCATTTCTTCTCTAGCCTTTTTCTTCATCTCATGAGTCTTAAGGTTACCAATAAGATTTATGAGCTCATCTCATCTTTGTCGTTCAATTCCTTCAAGGTGGTAGCTTTGATTTACCATGATGAAGGAAGAGCATGAATCACCTTACGCACCTTTTGGTTATTGTTGATTTCATCACCTAGAAAAGCAAGAGCATTTATGATTTAGTAAACTTAGTAATCATATCATCAATAGATTCATTTTCTTGCATTCTAAACATTCAAATTGGGAACGCAAGAGATCAATTTTAGCTCTCTTGACTTGTGATGTTCCCTCATGAGTGACCAATAAGTGTTACCAAATCTCATAGGCGGACTTGCAATGGATAACCTGTGTTAAGTCATCCTCATTTAATGCTAAAAGTAAGACATTTTGAGCCTTTGAATTTGCATCAACTTCCTTGGAGGTAAGATCGGACCAAGTGCACTATAGGGCTTGGTCAAAGACTTAGCAACTCGACTACCTAGAGATTGCAAAAATATGTTCATCCTAACTTTCCATATGGGAAAGTTGAGTCCATCAAATTTGGGAGGGTCTTAATGTTATCGGCCATCTTTACTAGTGGATGAATGAAGATTTGAAAATAGTGATTTGCAACTTATAGGATCTCTCTAAGGATGTAAAGCTAAAAACTAGAGCCCTATCTCTGATACCAATTGAAATAACCTAGAGGGGGGTGAATAGGTGAAATGCTAATCAATGCACAATTTAAAAATGAGATGATGCAACGATCACTCAAAGCAAGATTAGAAGCCGGATACCCCGTGAAGGGCTCTGAACTCCTTCCACGTGATTCCTCTAAATAAGAGTTCGAGGTGCGCAATGCAATCTTGTTGTGAGAATATAGATCGACAATATAAGAATGAATGAATAGAAAGTAAACAACACAAGTAAACCAATCGCAAACACAGAATTTGTTTTGAGGTTCGAGCACCCAGCTCTAGTCCCCGCCTTCACCCAGAAGGATTTCCGATCCACTAAAACATCCACAAAGGATTACAATCACTATGGAGTCCCCAACTCCTCAATCACACTCCTCTAGTCTAGAGGTAGTGTAGCCACAAGCACAATAATCACTTGGTGATCAAAAGACCACAAACTACTCTTTCTCACCAACAAAAGGATCCTAATGATAGGATAGATGTAATAGCTCAAGTTGTGAGAAAAACCAAGGAGCTTGGAAGATGAAATCCCAAAGAAAATTCTTAGGAAAATACTAGATGTATATCAAGAATATAAACAAAAAACCAATTCCCAAGAGACTCTTTTCTTGAATTTCCAACCCTTGAAACACAAATCAAAACTTTTAGCCAAAAACTTCTTTTGAATTTGCTGCAAAAACACTTAGAAAGATTGGAAGATAAGCTCTCAAAATTGTTGTACAAAACAGCCAAGAGAAAACCCTATTTATAGACTTTGAAAAATATATCCATTGGCAGCAAATATGTCAATTCTGACCTACCGGTCGATCGGCCGGTTGACCTGCCAATGGTCGAAATATGACCGTTGCCTACCACTTATCGACCGTCCGGTCGACTTGTCCAAGCCTTCGGTCGACCACCCTTACCCGAGAGCAAATGAACTTCAGTCGGTCGACCGTGCGGTCGACCAGCCTTAGAGGCTGGAAACGTACACGCTCTTGTGCACATCAGTCGATCGGCTCGGTCGACCGACCCCTGGTCCGATCGATCGCCCGGTCGACCGCCAGCACAAAACAGGCAAGGATAAAGGATATGAAAACTGGTCTTTTTGATTCAATTAAAATCCCATAAATTCATATTAATTCCACAAAAATAAGTTCTTTAAAATACTCTGAAGTGCAAATATGTGTGATCAAAATTCAACACATACTACAAACATTTTGAACCATTTTTGTAATTTAGAAGTTAAGCTTAAAACCGAAAACAATTTTTTTTCCAAAACTTGTATTTTGAAATGAAAATTCATTTTCTCCAAAACATGTATAGATACAAAAACAAAATATTGAAACTCTTTTAAAGTGATTAGTCTACGATTATGCATATTATATCGCATTTTCCCACCGATTTATGAATAAATTGTCGGTCTAAACCGTGTTTTGGTCTCTATTGCAGGTAAATCAAGAGTTCAAGGGCAAAGGAGTAATAAGAGCTTAATTAAACCCCTTTTAGGGTAATTAATCCCGAATTTCGTGGAGGCCAAGCAAGGGATCATCTAGAAGATACGATGAACCTAGACTCTTACGCACGTCAGACGAATATTCGGACGAAATTACCAGAAACGGGATATACCAGGAAGCTTCTAGAACCAACGGGGACATCCGGACAAAAACCAGGGACCTAAGTCCCTGGTATTGCCGCGGAAAAGCGGCAATTGCCGCGTTTCCACGGCAATAGAGTGGAGCCACGCGTCGATTTTCAACGCGTGGCCCCGTCTCGTCTTCCAGAGGGTTCCTACGCCTATATATACCCCTGTATTTGGCCAAAACGGGGGAGTTTTCATTTTTAGGCTAGGGTTTCTATGTTTTAGTGTAGTGTAGGTAGGTGTTCTTCATTTCTTGTATTTTATTATGTTATTTCTTTTTTAGATCTTGTAGTAGGGCTGAGAGATTCAGAAAGATAGAGAGGGATTGATGTAATAGATGTTGACAGTCTATGTAAAGGTGCCTCCTTTCTTCTCCAATGTAATCTTCTTCATCTTCTACATGATGCCTTGCTAACTTTTCTTCTCATGGCAATCTAACTACTAACCACTAACCATCTAACCACTTACTTGATAATCCACATGAATCGAGTAGCCTCTATAAGGCCTTGTTCTTGCAAGAGCCATTGATGGCTCATGATGATGGGTTCTAACATCTAACTTGCTAACTTGCTAACCAAGCTAACTCTCTCTTATTTCATGCTTTCTTTCAATGGTTTGATGATCTAATATTTGTATTAGCTTGCTCTTGATGCAAGTTTGAATGTGAAGAACCATCTCATTTGCCATGCTTTGTATCGTCTCTTGAAGCCAAGGATTAGTGATGGCCGAGGATCAAATGTGAGGCAACTATCATTAAGAGGTTAGCATGGTTAGTGGAGCAATTAGTAGTTAGTAGCCATGAGTTTTTATTTTATCTTGTTTTAAAAAGCAATTCTTTTATCTTTTCATCGGTGTTTTTACCATCCTCTCTGTTCACCCTTGTTTCATCTTCTTTACTACAAGCTTCTTCTTCTTTTCTATTTTGCTTTCCAAACCACATCTCTTTGGTTTTTCACATTGACATTTTCATCGCCCTCTTCGCCTACCACATGCTTATTTTCCTTTCTTTTCTTTTCATTTCTTTTTAATTCTTTTAACAAAGAAGAACTGTTAACATAAAACGTGAATAGAGACTGTCAATGCTTCTATCGCCTCCCTTCCCTGTGGATTCAACCCGTTGAGCCAATGCTATAATGGAAGTATCGAGGGTACATTAGCACATGCAAGCTTTTTCATTGATTTCACAAACTACATGTTTTAGAGTGCTGGTTTCCCCCCGATCAAATTTTTGGCGCCGTTGCCGGGGAACGGGAATGGTTTTGATTTCACGTTTTTGTTAACATTGTCTTCTCTGTTTTGGTGTGCAGGACATTCATTACATGATCTTAACATTGCAGAACATAAACTAGCTTTGCATCTCCCTACTCTTGAAAGCAGGGCCCCAGCTTCTAAAGAACCGTCGCGCAAACACGACTTTTGCCGCGAAAACGCGACCATTTTGTAATCATTGTGTATCTTGTTGTGCTGGGATGTGTTCATTGTAATAGCTAGTAGATTTGTACTGCTATCTTTCCTACACCACAATAAACTAAAGAACTAAAATACGATATTTTGGACGCTTTTAAAATGGCTTAGACATTTGCATTTAGGCACATGTCAATTCAATTCCAATATACTGTATTTTGTTCTGTTGTTGTGATCTGGACTGAGGTGTACATATGGCATTGCATATAGTATAGGACAAACACGTGGGTGATTTATCGCTTTGTGTTATATTCTTGTCTATATTGCACACTTGCACGAATTGAACTTAAGGGCATAACCCAAACAAGATAAGGTGGGATTTCATCACCCTTCCTTAGCCCAAAAATCACCTCCCCACTCACACAACCCAAGCCCTAATAAAAATTGATAGACGTTGGCCCCTAGGGACATCTCAGACTCATTAAGAGATTGACCGAGGGTGGAACTTATTTTGAATCTTACTCTTGTGAAATCGGTGTCTAAGGTTGGGGATTAAGAGGTTACGCCTCGAAGATACCGTGGTTTGGCGTAATTAAGGCCCGTTGCTTACGCACGGATACCTCCCACCGTATTTTGCCCCTACCTGGCCGATTAGCTTATGGTCAGATTCAAGCAACAACCTCCCCCGGGTAATCGACCAGTTAGGAGTCGTCTAGGTCTAGGTCAACCCTACTATAGGCTTGGTTTTGATTTTTTCTTTTTTTTTTGGTTTGTTGTTTGATTTTTCTTTTTTGTTTGTGATTGTTTGTGAAATGGAATTCAACAATAACAATTCTTTCAATCCGAATATGAATCCATATTTCACACCGACCCCATTCGATTCGGATAATTCCAACCCGCTTTTTACAATATGCACCAACCAAATACACCGAGTTGGACTTATCCGAATCAATACAACCCATACCCATATTCTTATGATTATAATTTTCAAAATAATTTCACCTCGTCACAGAGTCAATGGGGATTCACCTCTCCCGAGTTAAATTTTCAACTTCCTTATCCCCCATGTCCACCTTGTCCACAATTTACACAATGTTCATTCCCCGATTTCGCTTCCTATACTCCTTTTTCTGAACCACCAATTGAAGAAAAATATGAGTTACAAAAGAGTATAGAAGCCATCTATAAGAGGCCGAGCAATAACTTCAGAAAACATTGGCCTCTCCAAATTCACAGAGTCTTACTCAGTTCCACCTCCTCATTAACAACCATCTACCCTGGAAATGAGTAAGGAACTCTTGTGTGAGTCCAAGCTTCAATCTCAAAACATTTCTGACTCACATTCTTCACAAAATTTTCAAAACCAAGATTCTTATACTCTCATTTTAGAGCATCCACTTGTAGAAAAATCAAGTCTAGAAAAGAGTATAGATATCTTGCAGGAGTCTATGTTACAATTTCAAAAATCATCTGCCGAGTCTGTCAATAGGTTGGAAACATAATTGAGTCATTGGTTAGCATTTATAGGAATGAAGAAACTCTATCTTATCAACCTTTGACCAATTCAGCCATGCCAAACTCTATTGATCTGACCCAGGACCCTAGTCATTTTGAACATCAAGATTCAATTTTAGCACATCCACCTGAACTTGTCCAAACTTCAAATCCCATTGACATTTTGACAAGTTATCCTTTTCCTGAGATTGAACTTGAGCATGAATATGATCATGAACCTCAAATTCGTGATTCAATTCTACTTCCTGATTCAATTATGACTCCGGTGTCTTCACCTGATTTCAATCCTTTTCCCGAGTCAGTATGGATCCAGTGCCAGTCCATTGTGAAATTGAATCACCAATCATTTATGATGATCATATTGAACTTGACCAATTTCATACTTTTGAAAGTTCCATTGATAAATTGGCAAGTTCTCATTTTTATGGAATTGAACTCAATGAGGAATGTGACTTTGATCCTCAAATTTGTGATCCAGTTCAAATTCCTGAATCACTATTGACTCCTGTTATGTTGCCCAATATGGTAATATTTTAGAGTTCGTTTTTGGTTCCCTTGCCTGTCATTCTTGAACTGAAATCACCAACTTTAGAAAGTCACATTCCATCATGGGGAAATGAATGTGGACTTGAGTTTCAATTTCTTGATTTGGACCCACTTCCTGAACTAATCTCGACTCCCGAACCTTTACTTGACTTAAGTCTTTTTCCTGAGTCAGTTTTAGTTCCTGCATTTCCTGAGTCCAAATCTATCATTCCATTCTGGGACAAGGGAGGGTCTTGATAAATTTGACTCTGAAATTATTTTGAAGATTTGAAAATTAGATGGGGTAAAATTTTTAATAAAAATTATACATATATACATCATTCTAGTGGGTTGTATTCTTGAGGTCACTGGTGGGTTCCTCCGGACTCCACGCAAGTTGGATTGGGCCGCATTCCGTGGACCAATCAGACGCTACCGGAACCACCACCTTGAGGTGATTTTTCCTTCCCTCTCTATTTGTTTCATGCATACATACATCACGATGCATTGAGGACAATGCATGAGATAAGTGTGGGGGAGGGTTTACTAACATAGAGTTTTTAAATTTTCTTTTTTTAACACTTCTTTTAAGATATTTTTAGAAATCTTCCCTTTTGTATAGGAATTTTTTTCTTTCTTTAAAAACTTTTTGAAATAAGAGACAAAGTTTTGATCTATTTTTAAAAAAATTAAGATGATCTTAGAAATTAAGGAAGCCTTAATTATGACATCTTAAACCCAGTCGAAATAATGGATCTTGTTTAAAATTATAGGCTAAGTAAGATAAATTGGGGAGATAATTTTATCTTGAATTTTCTTAGACAGTACGCACTTCACACTTACACAATTTTTGGGATGGAAACAAAGACCGAAAATGCCATAAATAAAAGAAAAAATTTATCACTTATTAAGCTGGATAATTTTGCCTCAAGAAGCATGATTATTCAAGCCTAACGATGGTCAAAAGAAACAAATAAATCCCCTTTAGTTTTGTGGCCTTATTTACTCGAGTCCTTAAACCCGAGGGATGTTTTCTCATCTGGTGCCCTAGGACCCTCTGATTTGGGAGTCATCGGTTATAGGCTCTCTACATGGGTGAACTAGAAAGCCTAAGAAAACTAAGGGAAGAAAAAAGAAAAAAATAATAACAAATATATATATATATAAATAAAAATAAATGGCTTGATGGTTAGAGTTGAAATCCCAGAAATCTTCACTATCACCAAAGTGCATATTATCTAGGTTTTATGAAAGATAAAATATTCAATCAAAATTTTGAATTCTTACCTTAATTGAAGACAAGATCTTGCATAGAGACTAAGTTTAAGAAAGAATGATTTTTGGTGGACTTATGACCTTAGATCGCATATATTTTTGCAAAAATATTTTGAAAACTTGTCTCTCTTTCAAAATGCATTTTCAAAATACTAACATTTGTCTTCTTTCTTTATGGATTTTGTGGGTGCAATCCGCTGAAAACCCTCAGGAGATAATACTCCTCCTCTAGGGTAACCTAGAGGTTTAACGACTTGTTGCACACGCTCAGTGCAATCGCGTCACCAGCGAAATGTTGGCCCAAAGGCCTTCCACTCTAGTTTTGATGATGATTAACTCATGTAGTTATGTGTACTAATAATCTTGTGATTTTAGTTTCAGATCATTAATCAAGTTATTAGTAGGTGATTAGCTTCAACAAGATGATTTGGAAGCTTTCACATGTTGATTCAAGAGCCCGAGCGTCAAAGATCATATATAGCAATTGCTCGGTGGATCAAGGAGTTTTGGATCGAGTCGGCTTTGAGATTGCGCTCTACAAGAAGACTTCGGTACCATAGTTTAGTTTTGTGTTTAGATCCAAATTGTAAAGATTAGAATAGTATGATATGCTCAAGTTCACAAAACACACACGTTTCATGTTTTGAATATTGGTTTTCCGTTTTTCGGTTTTAGGTTTAACCGATCTTGGTTTGCATGAATAGATAGATTCAAACAAGTTTACATGGTTTAATGTATATTAGATTTGTTCTATATACATGCATGCTTAATTTCCTAGACAAACTTAGTTTTGACTTACTTATTCATGTGTTTTATGTTTTGGTATTTTTAACAAAACATATTTTGGAATTAATGTCAAAAACATGGATATATATATATATGTTTCATGTATATAGGACTATATCCATATACATCATGCCTAAATGTTGTTTAATATCATGTTTTTGTATTTGGAAAAGTTTGGACAAAACGTATTTTCTATTCAAAAATCCAAGTTTTAGAAAATACGGTTTTTGGTTTTTAGAAAATATTGTAAGATACAAAAATAGTTTTAATTGCTTGATATTTGAGTCAAAACTTTTATCATATGTTTATATATCAATGCAAATTGTCAAAACTATTTTGGGGATTTTTAAGTAGTTTACAAGAATTTATTGGATATTTAATTCCTCAGTTTTGCTGTCCAGAACAGCCTCTGCCAGGTTAGGTCGGTCTACCCGAACGGTCGGCCGCATCAAGTAGCCGGTCGACCATTAGGGTCGACCGACGTGCACGGATACGTGCACGCTGGCTGCCTATTGGGCCGGCCGACCGCACGGTCGACCGACTGTATGAAGGCTAGTCTCTGTTTGTTTCGGTCGACCGGGCGGTCGACCGGTAGCTGGTAACGGGCAGAATTTGACCGTTGGACGGTCGACCGCATTGTCAACCGGAAGGTCATTTTAGCAGTTTCTGCTGCCAACGGCTATATTTTTCTGGGGGCTATAAATACCCCATTAATGGCCTATTTTTGATAAGATTTTTTTGTGCGAATTTTTCCTTACTCTCTAGTGTTTTCACAGCAATCAACAGAAGTTTTTGGATTTAAATTGAACAATCTATTTGGTGTTTTTGCTAGGGTTTGGAATATCAAAGAAAAGGGTTTTTGGGAAATAGAGATTTGATTCAACTTCTTCATCTCTGTTTCAGTTTTTCCCAAGGATTTTCTTTGTGATTTTGATTTCCATTCCATTGGTTTTCTCCACACTTGAGCTACATCTACTTTCTTATTCTATAGGATCTTTGTATGGGAGAAAGAAACTGTTTGTGGCTGTTGTTTAGACCACCAAGTTGTAAACCCAATCTTTTCTTGGCTTTGTGCCTTTGGGTTGTATCCCTCAAGTTGTGAGGTGATCCTTGTATTGGTTTGTGCTAATCCCTCAAGTTGTGAGGTGATTGTTGTTGGCTTGGAGTTGTGCCTCAAGGACGAGGTTGTGTTTGTAAGGAGAGGAGTTGGGCACTCCTAGTAATTGTTATTGCCCCAAATCCTCGGTGGAGGTTCCCTTTGTGGGAGTCCTTTGTGGACAAGCTAGTGGAATTAAAATCCTTCTGGGTGAAGGCGGGGATGTAGAGCTGGGTGCTCGAACCTCGAAACATATCTTGTTGTTTGCGCTTGATCCCTTGGCTCTTACTCTCTCTCTCTCTCTCTTTACTTTATGCCTTGCATCAATTCATATTGTTCATTCATATTTATTTGCTTGGCTTGTTTGAGTGTGCATCTCTTGTCTATTGCAATTAGTTTTTAAATTCCGCATTAAGTTCATTAGATTAGCATAATCACCTATTCACCCCCTCTAGGTGATTTTTCAATTGGTATCAGAGCCTCCGCTCCTGATATTTAGGTTTAACCACCTAGGAGTGAGATCTTGGTTTGCTAATCTTCATTTGCATTGTTCATTTGCACACATTTAGTTTGCACTCATGGATAGCCCTCCTATGTTTGACTTTTTTAGACTTGATGTTTGGAAGGCTAATATGATTAGTCATTTGAAAAACCTAGGACATCTAGTTTATCAAGCCTCTACTATGGAATCCTTCCCTAATAGTAGCAAGCATAAAAAAGCCAATGCATTAGCACTTAAAACACTTAGAGCATCTCTCAATGAAGATCTTTTATATGTGTTTGATCGTTATGACTCGGCTTTTGCAGTTTGGAGTATATTGACGTCTCCTGAGCTACCCGTGATCATCAACAAGTTGAGGAGATCTAGGAGAAACAAGTCCGACGAGCATTGCCTCATGGTCCAAGGGAAAAACTCCCTTGAGGTACAATCAGATTCTCAACTAGATGATTGCTCTAGTTCCTATTGCGATGGTTGCTTAGAAGCTCAAACCTTAAATATGGAACTTGCCACAAAGCTTGAAAATTTCTTGGAAAAACACAAACTTTTGAAAGAGGATAATCTTGTTTGAAAAATGAATTAAAGGATTTGTGTTCTAATTTTGAATTGGTTTTGCAAGAGAAGGAAGAGATTACTAGTGAACGTGACTCACTAAGATCTCAACTAGACCTTGCCCTTAATGAGATTGATATTTTGAAAAACAAAAATGATTGTAATGATGTTGTGAAAAACAATGAGGTTTTATCTTCTAAATTGGATTTTGTTTTAAAAGATAACCTTGTTTTGAAAAATGAAATTGATTTCATTACTAAAGAATTGGATTTGGTTTTAAAGAAAAATGAATCTTTAAAAATTGATATTGATTCTCATGTGTGCCATGCTAGTGTAGCCTCTTCTTCTAGCACACCTATTGCATGCTCCACTTTATCTTCAAGTATTGAAAAAGATATAAATGTTTTGAAGAAAAGTGTTGAATGTTTGGGCTCCACTTTGAGCC
This sequence comes from Agave tequilana, assembly GCA_038442645.1. Lineage (NCBI taxonomy): Eukaryota > Viridiplantae > Streptophyta > Magnoliopsida > Asparagales > Asparagaceae > Agave > Agave tequilana. The sequence continues at coordinate 285,352 of JAVJIF010005328.1, forward strand.
AATGTACTTTTAATCATACACGCTTGGAAACCTTGGTTCGCAAGAAACAAGTTACATTTTACATGTACACCCTCCACGGCATACACATGCTTCCCATGGTCACCACCATTACATGTATGCTCATGTGTACACATGTACACATTGTGGTCGTAAAGGCCACATTGCTAGATTTTGCTATGATCGTTTACATGTTGAAAATTTAGCAAATAATCTTGTTTGGGTTAGGAAAGATACTAACTCCTATGGACCCAAAGAAAATGGGTACCAAAGACCACTCCTTTGATTTTTGATGTAGGTGTGGGCTCTCGCATCACGTGAGAGTATTGGTGCCTTGAGTGGATGCGTTCCGTGCTTAAGAGAAAACAAATTTGGATGCATCACTTTCAAGGGGAGTTTGGTGAGTAGGACCACCATTGGTTTGGAGAACTAGAGAGGTGCCTTCATCGGTTTTGGTATCATTCTCTAACTCCCGTTTTATTTGCATGCTTTTCATATTATTGTTTATAGCATGTTTTAATGTTTGTTGATTATTATGATTATGCCATGATCATTAGATTAGTAATATACATGTTTAGTTACTTGAGACACCCATGTTTTATATGGATCTATATTTAGTGTTCTCACCTTGTTTAAACTAATATGTATGCCCTAGATCTAATGCACATGCATATACATAATGATCATGTGGATGGTTATGATTTTTGTTTTGTTGAATCATGTTTTGTTTAGTATGTTGAATGCCATGTTTATTAGACCTTTGACATACATGTATAGCTTTTGAGATCACCCATGTTTAGATGGACCCATTTGTTGTGTTCTCACCATTTGTTTAGCTATCATGTATTTCTTGATTCTAATAGCATGTGGATTTTCTTCATGATCATTTTTATGATTTTCATGTTGATTTATATCCCGTTTTATGCTTAATGATTTGATTACTTATTTAAATGTTAGTTTTCATTAAGACTAGAATTTATACTTGTACACGTAGTGGGACACAAATAAATCTTTATATATGTTTGTACTTGGATGCTTGTTTGTACCCATTAAATGTGCTAGTATAGTCTAGTTTTGATGATTCATGCATTCTAACTTGTATTCCTCATTTTGAATATGTTTCTATGATCATGTGTTTTAACTTCATGTATATGACTATCTTGTCCAAACTATTGATTATACATGTACATCCTTGAGCCACGTGCCTTCATGCATATACTCTTGTGGACTCATTATGTTTAGGATATGTATGTATACTTTAGTTTGTACATGACATACATATACCTTGAAGTTTAAATCATTTTGATGATTTTCATGTTTTTAGGTAATTTCTATTGGTAATGAAAATCTAGTTTTTCATGTTTTCATGTTTTCAAGGAATTTCATATGAGCTTAATGGATACTTTCATGTTGATATGTGTCACATTATACTTGTACACTCACTTTATTAGTTTACTCATGATTTGTCTTCATGAGATTATGATATGGACTTTAAGGATTTTGAGTGTTTAGTGATCATGTGATTTACATGTGTTTCATGAAAAACAATTTTGTTTTATTCCTTGCTTGAAGGATTTCGTACTAGTTTTAAAAGTTTTTCCTATAACTAGTTCGTATTCTTCACTATGGTAGAGATTTTCAAACATACTACATTTTCAAATCTATTTTTGAAAACCCCTACCTTCAATGGGAGGTTGGATGGGAGATCATGTCATGTATGCTTTAAAATGAAAATCATTTAAAACTTGAACCATGATTGGGAGGCTATGTAATATGAGATATACATTTGATATTATTATTATTTCAATTGGTATCATTGAATTCTTTCAATTGGTATCAATCTTGACATTTCTTATATACTCATATATGTTTGTATGTATGTATGTTTTCTATTCCAAGAATATCAATTTCTATTGGTATCTATTTTTCATACATATATATGTTTTATTTGTGCTTATTATATCCCTATATCTTTAAGCACAAAATCTTATTTATGCTAGTGCTTGAGCTTCAATTTTGTTTTAATTGATTATTTTTAAATTGGTATCAAGCCTACGCATTGTTTTAGTTGGTATTTCATAAAGGGGGAGAAAATTTGATTTTGTCTTTCAATTGGTATTTGATTCCCACTCCCTTACTTTATGATAGAAAATAAATTTAAAATTTGGTATCATATGTTCAAAGTGAAAATTATTTACAATTGGTATCAAAATTTTTGTTTAAGACATTCAAATTTATTATGTTTAATTTCAATTGGTATCAAGATTGTCATGTGTTTTGTTTAAAATTGGTATCAATATTTTTTTGTTTCCTTTCAATTGGTATCAAGATGCTATTCTTTGACATATTTTCAATTGGTACCTTAATTGATTGTCACCCCTAATTGACTTTGTTTTTGTTTTAGACAAAAAGGGGGAGAATATTGTTTTTCTTGTTTTCAACCTTTTATTGATTTTTTTTTGTTTCGAACAAAAAGGGGAAGAAAGATTTGTTGATTTGGTTTTGTTTTTACCCCTCATCGAAGGTTGTTTCTTTATATTAAAAAGAGGAGAAGATTTTTTTTTGTTTCAGTTTTTACCCCTTTGTTGATGATTGACAAAAAGGGGGAGAAAGATTTTGATTTATATATGCATGTTTATGTTTTGCATATATTAAGTTTAATTTAGTTTAATTTTAATTGGTTTCTAGAGCATGTTTTGTTTTTAAACATTTCATTGGTATCTAGAACCTTTTTATTGTTTATGCATATACATGTGTATTTATGTTTAAGTGCCTTCATTGCATATTCATTATGTTTATTTGGTTATGCATGAGTTAAGGGGGAGCTTCTTTGAAGCTTAACTTTAATCCATGCATATATAACTCCATGAGTTTTGTCATCATCAAAAAGGGGAGATTGTTGGCCCAAAGGCCTTCCACTCTAGTTTTGATGATGATTAACTCATGTAGTTATGTGTACTAATAATCTTGTGATTTTAGTTTCAGATCATTAATCAAGTTATTAGTAGGTGATTAGCTTCAACAAGATGATTTGAAAGCTTTCACATGTTGATTCAAGAGCCCGAGCGTTAAAGATCATATATAGCAATTGCTCGATGGATCAAGGAGTTTTGGATCGAGTCGGCTTGGAGATTGCGCTCTACAAGAAGACTTCGGTACCATAGTTTAGTTTTGTGTTTAGATCCAAATTGTAAAGATTAGAATAGTATGATATGCTCAAGTTCACAAAACACACACGTTTCATGTTTTGAATATTGGTTTTCGGTTTTTCGGTTTTAGGTTTAACCGATCTTGGTTTGCATGAATAGATAGATTCAAAACAAGTTTACATGATTTAATGTATATTAGATTTGTTCTATATACATGCATGCTTAATTTCCTAGACAAACTTAGTTTTGACTTACTTATTCATGTGTTTTATGTTTTGGTATTTTTAACAAAACATATTTTGGAATTAATGTCAAAAACATGGATATATATATATATATATATATATATATATATATATATATATATATATATATATATATATATATATATATATATATATGTTTCATGTATATAGGACTATATCCATATACATCATGCCTAAATGTTGTTAATATCATGTTTTTGTTTTTGGAAGAGTTTTGGACAAAACGTATTTTCTATTCAAAAATCCAAGTTTTAAAATACGGTTTTGGTTTTTAGAAAATAATGTAAGATACAAAATAGTTTTAATTGCTTGATATTTGAGTCAAAACTTTTATCATATGTTTATATATCAATGCAAATTGTCAAAACTATTTTTGGGGATTTTTAAGTAGTTTACAAGAATTTATTGGATATTTAATTCCTCAGTTTTGCTATCCAGAACAGCCTCTGCCAGGCTAGGTCGGTCGACCCGAACGGTCGGCCGCACCAAGTAGCCGGTCGACCGTTAGGGTCGACCGACGTGCACGGATACGTGCACGCTGGCTGCCTATTGGGCCGGCTGACCGCACGGTCGACCGACTGTATGAAGGCTAATCTCTGTTGTTTCGGTCGACCGGGCGGTCGACCGGTAGCTGGCAACGGGCAGAATTTGACCGTTGGACGGTCGATCGCACGGTCGACCGGAAGGTCATTTTTGGCAGTTTCTGCTGCCAACGACTATATTTTTCTGGGGGCTATAAATACCCCATTAATGGCCTGTTTTTGATAAGATTTTTTTGTGCGAATTTTTCCTTACTCTCTAGTGTTTTCACAGCAATCAAAAGAAGTTTTTGGATTTAAATTGAACAATCTATTTGGTGTTTTTGCTAGGGTTTGGAATATCAAAGAAAAGGGTTTTTGGGAAATAGAGATTTGATTCAACTTCTTCATCTTTGTTTCAGTTTTTCCCAATTTGTGATTTTGATTTCCATTCCATTGGTTTTCTCCACACTGAGCTACATCTACTTTCTTATTCTATAGGATCTTTGTGTGGGAGAAAGAAACTGTTTGTGGTTGTTGTTTAGACCACCAAGTTGTAAACCCAATCTTTTCTTGGCTTTGTGCCTTTGGGTTGTATCCCTCAAGTTGTGAGGTGATCCTTGTATTGGTTTGTGCTAATCCCTCAAGTTGTGAGGTGATTGTTGTTGGCTTGGAGTTGTGCCTCAAAGAGGAGGTTGTGTTTGTAAGGAGAGGAGTTGGGTACTCCTTGTAATTGTTATTGCCCCAAATCCTCGGTGGAGGTTCCCTTTGTGGGAGTCCTTTGTGGACAAGCTAGTAGACTTAAAATCCTTCTGGGTGAAGGCGGGGATGTAGAGCTGGGTGCTCGAACCTCGAAACATATCTTATTGTTTGCGCTTGATCCCTTGGCTCTTACTCTCTCTCTTTACTTTGTGCCTTGCATCAATTCATATTGTTCATTCATATTTATTTGCTTGGCTTGTTTGAGTGTGCATCTCTTGTCTATTGCAATTAGTTTTTAAATTCCGCATTAAGTTTATTAGATTAGCATAATCACCTATTCACCCCCCCTCTAGGTGATTTTTCACGAAAGTGGTGTAATAACCTTTTTAGTATCGTTTTTCTTTTCTTGTTTTGCTCGGGACGAGTAAAAGAAATGTGGGGGTGTGATTAGTCTACGATTATGTATTATTATTATATCGCATTTCCTTACCGATTTATGAATAAATTGTCGGTCTAAACTGTGTTTTGATCTCTATTGCAGGTAAATCAAGAGTTCAAGGGCAAAGGAGTAATAAGAGCTTAATTAAACCCCTTTTAGGGTAATTAATCCCGAATTTCGTGGAGGCCAAGCAAGGGATCATCTAGAAGATACGATGAACCTAGACTCTTACGCACGTCAGACGAATATTCGGACGAAATTACCAGAAACGGGATATACCAGAAAGCTTCTAGAACCAACGGGGACATCCGGACAAAAACCAGGGACCTAAGTCCCTGGTATTGCCGCGTTTCCGCGGCAATAGCAATAGAGTGGAGCCACGCGTCGATTTTCGACGCGTGGCCCCGGCTCGTCTTCCAGAGGGTTCCTACGCCTATATATACCCCTGTATTTGGTCAAAACGGGAGAGTTTTCATTTTTAGGCTAGGGTTTCTATGTTTTAGTGTAGTGTAGGTAGGTGTTCTTCATTTCTTGTATTTTGTTATGTTATTTTGTTTTTAGATCTTGTAGTAGGGCTAAGAGATTCAGAGAGAGAGAGAGATAGAGAGGGATTGATGTAATAGATGGTGACAGTCTATGTAAAGGTGCCTCCTTTCTTCTCCAATGTAATCTTCTTCATCTTCTACATGATGCTTTGCTAACTTTTCTTCTCATGGCAATCTAACTACTAACCACTAACCATCTAACCACTTACTTGATAATCCACATGAATCTAGTAGCCTCTATAAGGCCTTGTTCTTACAAGAGCCATTGATGGCTCTTGATAATGGTTCTAACATCTAACTTGCTAACTTGCTAACCAAGCTAACTCTCTCTTATTTCATACTTTCTTTCAATGGTTTGATGATCTAATGTTTGTATTAGCTTGCTCTTGATGCAAGTTTGAATGTGAAGAACCATCTCATTTGCCATGCTTTGTATCGTCTCTTGAAGCCAAGGATTAGTGATGGCCGAGGATCAAATGTGAGGCAACTATCATTAAGAGGTTAGCATGGTTAGTGGAGCAATTAGTAGTTAGTAGCCATGAGTGTCTATTTTATCTTGTTTTAAAAGTAATTCTTTTATCTTTTCATCGGTGTTTTTACCATCCTCTTTGTTCACCCTTGTTTCATCTTCTTTACTACAAGCTTTTTCTTCTTTTCTATTTTGCTTTCCAAACCACTTCTCTTTGGTTTTTCACATCGACGTTTTCATCGCCCTCTTCACCTACCACATGCTTGTTTTCCTTTTCTTTTCTTTTCATTTCTTTTTAATTCTTTTAACAAAGAAGAACTGTTAACATAAAACGTGAATAGAGACTGTCAATGCTTCTATCGTCTCCCTTCCCTGTGGATTCGACCCGTTGAGCCAATGCTATAACGGAAGTATCGAGGGTACATTAGCACATGTGAGCTTTTTCATTGATTTCACAAACTACATGTTTTTGAGTGCCGGTTTCCCCCCGATCATAAAGCATAGAGTGTATGAATAAAATCCAATACACATGAAAGATATTATATCTATGTTTTTTATATGAAATCTAAAATCGGTTAAATGAAAACCAAACATATAGAAACTAGTGTATGTGTGTGAACTTGAAATATCATCACTATCTATCTTACACAAGATCTAAACAATACAAACTGAAGCCTTCTTGTAGAACTCTATTTCCAAGTTGACTCGATCCAAACACGATCCAATGAGTTAGACTCTAACCGAGTGCTAGATGTGATCTTGATGCGCAAGCTCTTGAATCAACACGTGTAAGCTCCAAAACACCTTTGTTGAAGATACACACCTACTAAGATCTTGATAGATAGCTGAAACTAAATAAGCATAAGATCATTAGTAAATTATAACTACATGAGTTAATTATCATCAAAATTAGAGTGATGGGCCTTTGGGCTAACAGTATCAACGAACAATGTTTACAGTGGGTCCCGTGCATACCGGGACTACGACCCAAGATGTTCCGTTGTTGGTGTATGAAACCTACCGCGAGGCATATAGGAGGGTCTTATAGGATGCCCTTTTCAAGATGGTACCAGAAAGAAGGGAGCCAGCACTCCCCTTGGTCATCGGGAGGCCCTCAGGTTAGACCGAAATTTTTAATTGCACAACATATCTAATGCCACTATAAAACACGAACATATGTTGATATCCGCAAGTTTCCCCTGACCCGGTGTAAGTTGTCCTTTTTATAATTTATTAGGTAATTATCAGATTCCAGGAATGTACAAGAGCATGTCAGGAATGTCAGGTGTACATAAGTACTCTCAGGAGATCAAGTAACATTCCCGTGAGTGATAATTATAGGTTACGTATAGTAGGTTAAATGGCAAATGATAGTAAGTAAGTGTCAGGTGGTAACATGTTAGAGATCAGGTGTTAGGTGATAACATGTCAGAGGTCGGGTGATAGCATGGCAAGCAAATGTAGATATTAACCGTTAATGTAGCAACTAGTAAGAAAATGAACATCCAAGCGGAGCTAAGCAGTGCTGGAGGCACGGACAGCGAACAGTGTCAATACTAAAGCGCCTGACGGAGTTACCGAAGTGACTCGGCTTAGAAGGCGAGTCTAAAATCTGACAGAGTTTCGCCTAGGCGAATCTAGTAGTAAAGCAATGAGCGCTAAGCATGCCTACCAGGCGAAGCTAAAAGACCTGATGGTCTAAGTGCACTTCTCTTTCGAGAAAGTAGGTGGAGCTCGGAGGCTAAAGTACGCTCGAGGTTTAGGCACACTCTCGGTAACTACCATGAAACCCATAAGGGTTACAGGCCTAGAACCATTGGATAGCCATCCTGAGAGTGGACAAAAATCCAGAGTCGATATAGAGTACCTACGATGTTAGTATCACGCAAACATGTTATATTGTGATAATATTTAATCTACCGTAGAGTAGTAAAGCTTGATGGCTGAGTAGAGAGCCCTATACCAAAGTACGCTCGGGATCTAAGCGCACTCTCGGTAGCTACCACGAAACCTATAAGGGTACAGGCCTAGAACCATTGGATAGCCATCCCAGGAGATGGCAGAAACCCAGAGTCGGTACCGGGTACCCGCACGAGTTGTTTTATCCTATTACAAGCATTACAATATATCAATGTTCAAGTCACGACATATCCACAGAATACAACACACACACCCGTACAATCACACCGGACTGATACTAAATACAACATAATACTAATTTTAATACAAGTTCATTTTTGGTGAGGAAAGTCACTCGCCTAAAACATCAATTTTTGAAGGTTTACGCGTCTGAATTCCCGGGAGAGGAAAAACACAAAGCGAGCGAAGGAGAGAGGGCTTGGCCCTAGGGTGGTCGCCGGCCCTAGGGGTAGTGTGCTACCTCTTGGTGGCCTAGAGAGCGGCCGACCATGATAAGAGAGAGGAGAGAGTTAAGGTGGAGGTGTTGGAGTAGGTGGTTGTAGTAACTTGGTGGAGTTTGGTGTTTTGGAGGAAAAATGAAAAGGATTGAAGGAGATGAAGAAGATGGTGATGTTAAAGGATGTAACAAGGTGATGAAGGTGGAGTTGTGGTGGTGACAGTGAAGATGGTTATGATGGAGAAGAATAAATAGAGATGGTGGTGAAGATGGAAGGTTTATAGTTGTGGTGATGGAGTTTGTTGAAGGTGGTGAAGATATCGCCAGAATAATCGTCGGAATGGTCGCCGGAGGTATTGCTGGAGAAGAGGGGTTCAGCCCCTAGACTAGGGTAGTGGCCAATCTAGAATGGGGTGATGTGGTGGTGGTTTTGTGAAGGGGTTTGTGGTGGTGGTAGTTTTGGTGAAGGAAAAGGAGAAGATGGAAGTTTTTATGGAGTTTTAGAGTTTGTGGTGGTTAAATGGAGATGAAGGAGAAGGAATATGATGATAGGGAGTTGAAGAAGTTGTACTTGTTGTGGTTGTGGAGGAGATGAAGGAAGAGTTGATGATGGTTAGGGTTTGATGGAGATAATGAAAAGGAAGAAGAAGATAAGGGTTTTGTATTTGGGATTGGAGTTAAAAGAGAAGGAAAAAAGAATTAAGGGATGTGGTTTTGTAAAATGGAGAGGGGTGAGGTGGCCTTGGCCGGCCATGGTGATGGGAGAGGGGGGAGTTGAGTGGTTTGAGATATTTTGGAGAAGATATTTTGGTGTTGTAGAAGGTAATGGGAAAATGAAGAATGTTTTAGAATATGTTGGAAGGAAAAGGAAGGAAAGAAAAAGGAAAAAGAAAAGAAAAGGAAAAAGAAATTATTTGATTGGAAGAAAAAGTGGAAATATTCAAAGTGGCGGATTTCTCGGATTCGGTGTGGATGCAGAAAACTTTCGGAAAAATACTGCAATCGTCTGAAAATAAAGTATCTCGAAACGACATGCAAAAATTCTCTAAAATCAAGAATATTATTCTAAGAATCATGCTTAAATCTTTTTTTAGAAATTTTTTGTAATTTTCAAATTAAAAATCCTGGAATCGACCGCCAATATTGGTCGACACCAAAAGGCCGAAATCTGTTAAATTTTGAAAATCCCCAAAAAAGTTTTAAGATAGTAAAAATTATTCTAAGGAAATATGTGAAAGCAGTTTCTCAAAATTTGACTCTATTTGTAAATTAAAAATATAAGAATAAACCAGCGGTACCGATTAATCTCGATTTTAGGGGTTTTGAAAAAATAATTCTGAAAAATTATGAAAAATCATAAAAAATTCTAATATATTGGACAACAATGTTTGAAACTGAAATCGATCAAATCTGATTACCAGAAAGATCAAATCATGTAGTACTGCTATGTGAGCAAAAATAAATAATAGAAAATCAGAAAATATGCTCGAAAAATTAGGATACGTATCTGAGTACGCATTCCAAGGATGGGGTGTTACAAAATCCATTTGAAATCAAGATGACAAAAAAGATAGATCATCATCTCTACAATTCAGAGATAATCCCAATTGGAGATAAATGAGAAAAATCAACTTAAATCCAGGTTGCGCAAGCTCCAAGTCAAAGATAAAGGGGGAGAATTTAAATTTAAACTAAGATTTAGAGAAACTTGCTTCCCAAGTTATATAAAAAATTATATTCTTTTAAAATTCAGAGTTCAAATGAAGATTCTAAGAATAAATCTTCTGATGAATGGATGAGATGAAGCCAGAGCCAAAAACGCAACCTCATCCACCACTGAAAAGCCGCGATGTAACACCTTATTCCTGAAATACGCACTTAGTTATGTATTTAGATTTTTCAAATATTTTTTTGATTTATTTCTCGTATTTATTTTTATTTTATGATTATTTATGCGATCATATTGTATTGGAACTGAATTCGTAGACTCGGAGTCAGCCCTAATCTAACAGAGGACCCGATCCTAATGTATTGCTTGATTTAGTCTTTTCGACAGTTAAACTCAAATGATTTCAGTTCAAATTGTTTTTAATATTTTAGATTTTTTATGATTTTCTAAAATTTTTCTGAATTAAATAGCAAAATCATCAATCGGTGTCGACCGGTATCGCTGACCGAATCCAGAATTTTTAATTGACAAATGGAGTTAAATTTCTAAA